>JAQIWN010001953.1:0-17939 GCA_034699025.1 Entomobrya cf. arborea Gr-Col-00668
AAGTACAATTATGAAATTAAATTAAGTTGAACTACTACTAAATCCAATTTGACCTATTAAAATAATACACATAAAATACATGCTATGACCTAAGACAATATTGATAACAATTTGCACATAGAATATATATACTATGCGTACATTAAACACACGCCCACGAATTAAAGGTGAAATGTACGATTGGGGTATTAGCTACATTTAACTACTAATCATCCTACTTACTACTGCTTCTTAATCCTGGGAAACACAAAAACACTGGGATGGAAAGCGAAAGTTTTCCAACAGCTAAATTGTAGTGGGTTGGGATATTCAGAGCAAAAGTACAAAATCAAAAGCAGGTAGGTAGTTCGTACGTATTAGAGCTTTTTGTTCTGATCCTGATCTACTAGACTTCAATGAACTACTTTGCTGAAAAACCATACGACCATACCACCAGGTTTGTTATCACATCAATAAACTTTGAGTTGTGTGTGCTACGCATATGTTGTTAACGTACACGTGTGTGTCAGTAATACAATAAGCTGTTTGTCATTCGCCTGTATTGTTTTGTCAGCCGTATATTTACCACCAGCATTATCATCACCAAACGACTAAATGAAACAATGAAAGATTAACCATTTGCGTCACATGATGGACAGAAAAATCGACAAAATCGATAATAGACTTTTCTCAAAGTGCCATTATATTACAGTTGCTAATACCGCTTTTTACGAACCATCATCATCATAAATCATTTTCGTTGTACAAAAAAAAAACATATAAATGCACTTTAACATTTTTTTAAAGGAATTTTCGTTAAATTAAAAAATTCAACCTTTTTCGTAATGTCTCTGGTTGTAGTCGTTACTACAAATTACTATATCATTACTACCATATTAAAAATAAATTTAGGGCAAGTCTATAATTTTCTCTTTTGTGCTTGGATAATGTACCTTAATATAAACATAATAAGTACAAGCACACGTGCACACGCCATCACCGCGTCAAAGGCCAGAAAGCTAAATGCATACGAACTTGGGAGATGAGACAAACAAAAAACACGTCTTTTGTCGAGCGACTTAATTGTGAGAAAGCTCAAAAAAGTGAGGAAGAACTAGGTGTAGTACGAAAATAATGACTAGATATATGTATTTATTTTTGTACACATGATGTAGTGGCGGAATGTATGACTAATAGTCTTCGGAGAAAAAACGACGAACCATCAGCTGAGAAGAACACAGTATTAAACATTCTGTTCTACATGTATGTATACTTATTTGTGTTCGGGCTTTCCTTACTGGCTTGAATAATGTTTGTTCTGATGCTGCTGGTGATGCCATATATTTTTATTTGCTTTCTCTTTACATAGAACCAGTGGTAATGATAAAGGGACATTACTTTTTTTCTTCTACTTTACCACCATGCGTATCGTAGTCTTCCATTCTACTTTTGGGAGACATTACTTACATGATTTTTTTTTATTTCTTCAGTTTTCTATAACAACTTCCTTTCTGCTTAAAAACCAAAACGACATGCAGTGAAGATTGGCTTTTCGGAGAACAAGCTCAGTCGAATAAGTAAATACAAGCTTTTTCTCTCTCACTCAATGTCATTTTGATTTTTATTCTTGTTTGAGAGAGAGAGACAGCTGGTGTGTAAACAGGACAGAACATAAAAACGACAAAAAACCGTGTCATTGGGATGTGTGAGATTGTGTGGTGGAACGACAAGCAAGATACTACTCTGCATAAAGAGAATATTATTGAGCATTGAGACGGTGAGAGAAATAAAAAAGTAGAAAAGCTAATAAAAAAGGATGAGAGAGAAAGAAGTAGAATATGAAGTGGTGTGGTGTGATGGGTGTTAGTATAGAACGATAGAAATATGACAACGATGATGGTAACCGGAAACTCCGTAATATCATTAAATGTCAAGAGGTAATAAGAAGAAAGACACAGAGCTACAATACTAGATAAGGTGGTGAGAGAGAGACTCAGGTTCCTAATAACTTATTATTATATGGCTTCACTCAATTTCTCTTTGAACAGTGAGTGTGTGTCTTGTCTTGTCAACCTGAGAGTATGCAAAGATAAGTGTCTAGGTTTTTTTTATCTTTATAGGCAATATATTGCCTTAATACCTTTATTACATCCCTTTTCCTATTCTTTTTCTTTTGAAGACGGGAAAAAGGAAAATTGAAATTGTCAAGTTTCCTCCTTGTCTGTTTTCCCATCGAATGTCAATAAACTTTTAGTGGAAAAACATTCATTCACGTTTTTACGCTTTTGTGGGCTATCGTAATTGTGAGTGTGTTTGTGTGTGACCTTCTCTCTACCACAACTAATGCGATTTATTTTCTGATATCACCGAGAAAATATTGCGAAGTTGGTGGTGGTTTTTGGTGTTTGTGGAGACGATGTTTGTTATGTGTTTAATGTTCGCAGAAACGGAAAATAAATAACAGCAGGGCTCCTCGGTTTTTAACCATAACACTTCAGAGCTGACAAATGACAAGTTTTGTGACTTTCCGTTTTTTCCATCGTTTGTCTCACTATTAAGTTTCATTTCACCTTTTAGAAACCATACAACAATGCCTTATATTTACAAACTTTAGTACTATGAGACCCTACGTCATATCAGAGATATCACACAATAAATGTAGGAATTTAATACATAAATACCTATACTTCCCATTCTCTGGGAGATTTATCGAAGCTCTTTGATCTCAATTAAATTTCTACATCATAACATAACGTTTGACATTTAAGCATAAAGTTTTGTTACCAAGGCATTTAATAATATAAAAGCATAAAACATTTCATGCCTTTTCATTCGTTGTTGATTTCCAAAGTTGAAAATAACCCTTTGTTACAAAATTCAATATGTCTCTCTATTGAAAAATTTTCATTTCATACATTATGTAAGTTTTTTGAGTGCTTTGATTTTCTTATCCACGCGCTTTTAAATACAAATCATGTACAATATGTACATTGAACCTGTTTACATTTACATTTTTTGCAAACTAGTGAGAAAGGTGCGTCAACATGAATAAAAAAGCTACGACAACAAAAGCGTTTTATATTTTATTTTGTACTCTGATCATGTACCTATGTATATTGTATTACTTTAGTTGTTGCATGGATAATGAAAGAAAGTCTGCACTACATCCACAACACACTTACACACAAAAACATGCTGTTGTACACACTTATTTGTTAAAATACGGAAGGAATACCAATATTACACTTTTTATCCGCATCGTTCGGAGAAAGCAGCAGAGAGGATAGAAAAGCAGCTGTTGTAGGTACCATCATCAACGAAGCGACACACAAACAAAAACATATATAAACGGACTGAATGGCTTTTACTCGCACTTTACTACTTTTACTAGAAATACTACTACTACTACTACTGCAACTACTACATCTACGATAGAGTAAGTATGCTACGGTAAGAAAAAATGAGAAAAATAAAGACTCACGTGGTTTGGCTTACAGAGTACTCCACCTCATCAATAAACTATGTTAAGAAGAGAATCGGTTTTTTCGATGTCTGGTGCTTGATTTCCGTGTAGTCTTCGTCTTGTTGGCAGTCGTGGTCACAAAAAAAAAAACAAGTTTGTTTTGAAGAATAAAAACAAACAGGGTGGGTAAAAGTTTTAATGTTTGTGTGGTTATTAGATTTTTTTCTCGATAAAATAATAAGTTATTTATAAGGTTTGATCGGTTTATCTCGTGACGAAAAAGAACTGTAAACTGTGGATTTCACTTTTTTAGAAGAAAGGCTACTACTGTTGTC
This sequence comes from Entomobrya cf. arborea Gr-Col-00668, assembly GCA_034699025.1. NCBI lineage: Eukaryota > Metazoa > Arthropoda > Collembola > Entomobryomorpha > Entomobryidae > Entomobrya > Entomobrya cf. arborea Gr-Col-00668. The sequence continues at coordinate 3,778 of JAQIWN010001953.1, forward strand.
ACGGAATAACATATATTGTTTTCTTTTTGATTATGTATGCATTTGTTTTGAAGGAGGATAAAATGTTTAGAGGAAAAATGTATATTTATTTTGAGCAAGGCGTCAGCAGAAAAAAGAGATACGAAGGTGATGACGTTAAGATGATTAGTTATGACTTTATATAATTTTTCAGAAGCACACTTTTTGTTTGGTAGTATCTTGATGTTACTTGTATTTTGAAGCACTTATCAACAAAAATTGAGGAGAAAACTGAAAAGGTCAGAGTGAACTGGAGTCGGCGAAAGTGTGGTAGAGATAAAGTTGGATAACGGGAGAAAAACACAGAGTCACAATTTAAATGACGTCGTTTCTGTTGATGGTAAATTTAGCACTGTTATGAAAATTGATTTTTCTGAAAGGGTTTGGAATGTAGAGGTTAACAAGGACTTTACTTTTTTGCAGTGTGCACAGAGATTGAGAAAGGGATAAGGGGAAAAAAAAATGTGTTGAAGGAGGATAGAAAGAGGAGAAAAAAATTTGGCGGTACTTTCACTTAAACTGTATTTTATTTTTTGTGTATTTAACTTCTTTCCAACCTTATTTTAAACAATTATTTTAAAGATATTTGCCAAAGTTATGTTGTAATATAACTGTAAAGTAGAGTCTTATTTTTTTCTCTTTTTTTTTGCCTTCTTCGGATATGACGAAGATTCAAGAAAATCGATGATAATGATGATTATTACTTATTGAAGTAGATATGAAAAGTAGTTAGCAATATTCTTTCATTAATTTCCTTTCTAATATTTCTTTTCGCTTTCTTGCTATGTGTGTAACAAGCAAGAATATCTGTTTCAACCAGATGATAATAACAAACGGGATGCAGATAGTACAAGTTTTATTTTTTGCTTCGCTTCTCTGTCAATGTTATGTTTTGACTAGTGGAAATAGTTGGAGTGCAGTCTCCCTTTTATACTTCTGACTCACTCTCGCTCTTACTTTCTCTCTAAACAGCAGCGGATCAGTTGCTTGCTAGCTGCTGATGCTGTATATAATATTTTTTTTTCTGTATATGTTTGAGAGAGAGAGAGGGGGGGGAATAAGATAGACGAGAGAGAAGTGAAAAGGAGAGAATTAGTGAAAGAGACAGACAGAGAGAATGTGAGCAGAGAGGATCATTCCACCAACACAGCCACGTACATACTAGCCATAGTAAGTTCTATGCCCAGGGAGAGGTATGCATGCATGCATCATGCTATCATAAAGAAGGAGCAAGAGAGCGGAACCATGCTGCACCACCGTGGTACTATGTTGTCAGCAATAGTAAAGTAGTTTTGTTGTATTGGAGTAAAAGTAAAGTAAAAGTAATGCTGATGGTGGTGGATGGTGGTGGTGGCGGTAAAGCAAGTAATATTATTCGCAGAACATGAAGAATAAAGAGGAAAAGGCAGAACACCGAAATGTGTAGCAGAAGTGTGCTAGGAAAGAAACTTTTGCAGTGGTGGTTTGGTTGTATTAATACTACTGCTTTTGCTATGCTTTGCCACTGCTTCTATAAGAAATGATGATATGATGGCAACGAAAATGTTAGTGAGTGCTACTCCTGTTTCGTGTAATATTACATCATACACACAAAAACATAACTACTATTGTATATACATTATGAATACAAACTCTTTCTAATGCAAAAATACAAATAATCTTTTTCTATGGATTCGGTATGGTATAATGGAGAAAGTTGAATTTTTCATATAAAAATATATCCTTGTATTTATAGAACGGTAACAAAGTTTTTTTTTCTTCAAAAATTAATATTAAATTTTTCTGTTTTTGAACAAATGTAGGTTTAAAATGAAAAATTCAAAAAAGTAACTCATTCAGCTTTCTCCACAATATCAGCCAGCAACCAGCTTATCTTGAAGAACGAACAGACAAGCTAAAAGATAATATAAAGCGTTTTATATCTCCATACAAAAAAGTGTACACTTTTGTATACCTAGCGACGTGGTACCTACTGCATCATCAGAGCATTTTACGTCCTATGGAATCCTATACTGCCACCAAACCAACAGAAAAGCAGGTCCTGCAAATTTTTCTCCATTCTGGTTATGTACGGTTGTTCTACTTGTTTTTTTTTTGTGTGAGAGTGGCATGCTACAATTTAGTTTTCTTGCATGGAACATGGACTACTCCTGGATGGAGCTTCCCGGCCAGGCCTGAGCAGGGAAATAATAATATAAAAGAGGAAACAGTAAGCAATGAAAAAGTGAACGTTTAAAGGCAGCAAGCAAGCGAGCAAAAACAACCATCCGGAGGAATAGTAAATATACACTTTCCATCTACATATTTATATCACTACAAACTACAAATATACATATTTACAGCCAGCCATATATGTAGTTTGGTAATGTGCCATCAAAACTTTTCATGATATTTCACACAGAAAAACCGATATTATAATGGCACTGCTGCTGATGTTCTTGAAATACCAACACCCTTGCTACCTTCACATTTCACCACACCACTATAACTTTGTTACGCTACACACATGCTATAATATCCCATAAAAGGTATAACAGCAGTCATGAGAGAAAGAAAGAGGGAAACAATAGCTAGAGAGCTAGAGCTCTAATATTTCATTTTGATTATACGATATAAAAGCTAGTGTAAAAGCGGATGTGTATAATAATATATTTATGTATAGCTATGCCATGGCTACGACCCTTTTCTCGCTTTCTACAAATACTTTTTATTTTCATATGTTTCTCCCTCGCAGTATCATCTATCCATTCACTCGCTATTTTCTCCGCTTGTTTGCTATATGAATACTACTATTTTCTGAAGGGTTAGCATGGGATTTTTTTTAGTGGGGGTTTACAGTTTACACTATACTATGTATACTTTTTATGGACTACAATTTACCGTAGTAATAGAGAATAGATACATATATATATATATACTCTTTATTCAACAATACATTTGATGACGTTGATGATCAGATGCCTTTTTTTCTTTTAGTTATATTCTGAAAAAAAACTTACAATTTTTTACTACTATTGCCTATTGCATGCCTTTATATATCTGAGGTAAATTGAAAGAGCCAGGCCAGGCCATGTGTTTGACGAGAAAAATGCACAGGGCGCAAGGCATAACCACACAAGGACTGGATGGAAAATAAGATTGCCGCATACAAAACTGCAAGTTTCTCCTCATGCTGCTCTTGACTAACAGTCTGGCGTTATGTGCGTGTGCTGTTGTATGAGTTGAGTCAAGTGAGTGTGTATTCAATGTGGTAAAAGTAATTGGGGATGGGCTATCCTACCCGTTCTACTAGTTGTACAAGTATTCAGTCCAACAGCAGCAGCAGTGAAAGAATTGGGCTCTGTTTTACGTTACCAGTTACCGTCACCACACAAAAAAATGAAACAGACGAGAGACTACAGCAAAAGCAGTAGACGATTACATACAAGGTTTTTCCTTTTCATCCAACTTGGAACACACATCTTATGGATGGCAAGCCTCTTCTCTTTAACCTTTTCCCTCGTTCCTATTCTCTTACAAAGCAAATGAAGCTACTCCATTTCTACCACTGCTGCATGCTCAACTGCTAAAAGTTGGCAGTGAAAAAAAAAACTTGTGTTGACGATGAAAGGAAAGGAAATTGTTATATAGTGTAACTAAAGAAAACTTTAATGGGCACGTTATATAGTTATACATAGTATGCTGTGCTGCTTTCTAGCTAGATTTAGTTTGCCTGTCACCAGTATTCCTCGGGCATTCCTACACTGCTGCTTTCTTATTCTTTCACTATCTTCTTTCATTTATATTACTTAAAACTCTCGTTCGTGATATACATGTATGTGAAAGTTTATAGAGGATCATAGTTTTGCGTACATAAAAATAGGTTGGATAAAGCACGGAATTAGATCCATGCAGGGGCCTAACTATAAAATTGGGTATTTCTTATAATCCATAACCAAAGATTGTAAGAGAGGATGTTTTTTTTAGATGATTCCATATTTGTATGACTGTCCGTACATGTGACATGGACTTCGTTGATTTGCAGTCTAATTGGATTCTTTTCACTAGATTTCGTATGATATTTTTTGGCCTATCTGTATGCTCATATTGGAGAATTTTTATAATTATATCTTTGAAAAAACTTATTACACTGTGGTTCTGCCGTTAAGCTGTACATTTGCGTTAAGCATCATTATCGTCTGCTGCATATATATTGGTGCGTAAAAAAGAATTCATATTTTCACACAAAGTATTACATTACAATTGCATAGTTTCACAAAATAGGATAACGAAAGGGGTATATTTTAGGGTATGTATGTGCATTATAGCAAAGCTACATGATTTCAACAAAATGTATTCACTCGCCAAGGCATTCAAGCCTTTCTCTGCAAAGTCATCGTGCAACTAGACTTCTTTTTTCTCATTTTTCCCGTACACAGAAGACCAGACAAACAGTAGAGCACTCAAGTTTGGAAGAACATTATATTGTGGAAAATCTACTCTATTATATCTATACATTCATAAAGCTGAATTACAGTTGTTGCACTACATAACATAACATAACAAAAGTTTACATATTTTTATACAAAACAGGATAAGAGTTCTCTTTTCAGTATTATACCCCGTTGCTGCTAATACTTTTACTAATACTGCCTTATACCCTACCCAAGTAAAAAGTTTCCGCTGATTCCTCCTCAGACAAAACCCATGAACGACTAATGCTCTAGAAAAAGTTGCAGCTAATTCTCCTTTTCTTCAAGTAAAAAAGCATACATGTAACTTAATATTGTTATGAAAAGTTTAATATTATACGACATGCAAAAATAGAAACAATGTCGCTGTTATGAAATTGGAAATGTAAATGTATAATACGCTACATATGAAACTACTAGAAAGCAGCAAAGTACTAGCCTCATTTTCGGATGCAATGTGTTACAACGGCTACAAACACAAGTGAACTTTACGCATACATAGAACTGACATGAATCGAAAAAAGCTTATGTTTGATTTCTTTGCGAAAAAGTAAAAATGAAAGAAAAAAGTATATGATCCGATCTAAGAAGAAAACGTTAGAGGCAATTCTTGGACATCATGGCCTTTTCCCATTTTTTTTGTCTACTGCACTGTCAGCAAGCATATCACCACCACAGTTCCGTTCCACATCTCTAGTCCGCAAATCCACAAAACGTAGTAATGACTGCTGCTGATATTGCTACTGGACCACCTATCGTTTTTCGCTACACAAAACATGAACGAGAAAAGACGTGAACCGTTTTGGGACAAGTAAGCACGAATTTGAATCCTTCAAAAATGTGGAAACCCAGTTAAATTATAGGAGAAAGCATGCGTCTCTATTTGCGCTGCGAAAAAAAGTATATTAGATAACAACAAGAATGTGTAGTTAATGGAAAAGAAGTAATACTGAGTTTGGTGGATAATGCTGAAAAAGGGTGAGGTTTTCAAAAAAAATTGCGATACATACAAGACTACTAGATGTTATCGTAATGTATATACATACATATGTGCATAAATATTTAGAATAAAAATATAGTCATTTACTTCATATATAAGGATATTTCTAGTTGGCAAGAACGCAAGCAAGCGAAAAAGTTTGCTTGTTGGGAAGCAATGAAGAAGATCTCACTTTCACTTCAGGATTCCCGTATACGTAAATCTTTAACTTTCATACATGATATTATTTAGAATACAAGAACTCTGTATTTCTTTTTCTGTGAAGATATTCATCGCTTCTAGTATGTATAGTTTGCTGAAAAAGGCTCTACTATTGGGGCCAGCAAGGAACTGGGCAAGTGTTTTTTTTCGTAGCCTTGTTTCATTATTTTCTTTGTGGTTCTGTGAAACGAAAGAAAAAAGGTTAAAAATGCTGCTCATGTACTTCTGAACCAGCAAGGGCGTCTTTCTGTCAAGTTCAAACTCAAAATTCAGTTTATTTCTTTGCATTATCCTATTCTGTTCCTTTTCTGGCAGTTTTTCCAAAAAATGAACTCCAATTCATGTTCTCATCCTTTTTAATACAGCGTCACGCTATGTCCTACTACCAAGCAATGTCTTTCCAAGTTGTTCCTAGCACTAGAGCAGAGAAGAGAGACAGAAAAATAGAATGAGCATTAGTTTTCTTGGTTGGTGTAAGAACATTCACGGAAGCTAGTATCGATCACCCTACTACTACCATTCTGGTCCATTCTCTGTTTTTGCACGAAAAGAGAAGCGCAACGCCAACCATCACCACCAAAACAGCAGCATTGAAAGTAGGTGCAGACCTCCAGAATTCTGTACGCTTTTCCACTTTGTCGATGACTCCTGCTCCGACTGCTCCATTTACTGATTTATATTCCATGTTCCCGTAATTCTCATTCTCTACGAGTCGTCACTAAAATACTTCCATTCCCATATTCCTTAAAAAAGGCAACGACTAACGAAGGAGCGGCGCAAAGGAATTTGCAGATACGTCCCAACCATTATACTGTTGATTAGGAGAGTAGAAGTTAATTCCTATGAACAGGCGGTTTGTCATGTGCATCTACTAAACGACGGAGATTGTTATGAGAAAATCACAATAAAATATTATATGCTGCTATTATGTTGAGTCTATGCTGATTGAGAATACTCGGGTTGAGCCATGCAGGACAATTGCTTATATTTACGATACATACAGTGTAAAATGTAATTGTGGTACATTAACATTCATTCATTTATCCAATGTGTTTAGTTTTTCATATGCATATCAATTATGTTAGATAACTGCAAATGGCTAGAAGTGACTTTTTAAGTCTTCATGATTACACCCTTTAAAGAAGATTTAAAACATTTCCTTATAAGCTTACATTTAATTTGCTTGAAAAAAAAGAATTTTCAGAAAAAATACTGTTTTTTTGTTAAAAAATGTGTCTCCGTCGGGTTAACAAGATTTTCTAGTTTGAACTCTTCCTTTTTTGGCTCTCCATCTAAATTTTTTATCATTTTCCCTCTGTCTTCTTGCTAATATGATTGAACTAAAAAAACGAAACGAATTATCCTCAGTTATACTTATCCTTTACGAAAATACTGTGCATAGTGCATAATGTTACTGTGGATTTTCATGGAACGCAAAATGTTTTATTCCTTCTTGAATTCTCAGCTAAAGTCCACGCCAGAGGTGCTCTTCTCGACTTTAGCAGTTTTTTTTCAATCCATTTGCAAACCATTCATTCACATATGCATATGCATACATGCATCACATGTTTTTACATATGTTTGTCCCAAACACATAACTAACCACATTTACAAATGCAATGCATGATTTATGTATATATACTTACACTTATACAAAGAACATTGTTATCTAACCTGACATAAGCTTTACTTTCCTTCTCTGTTTTCGCTAAAACTTTCTAGATATCTACCCCCTGGAGGAATCTATTCTATCTCATGCATCATAAGTTTCACGCTGGATGCTTATAATGATATTTAATGATGTTGTGATATGGTGTCGATTTCTGATGTGTTTTACTACGATTCCATAACACATCATATCTCATCCTACCCCGTTTGCATCACTAAAAACTATCTCCTGGTCCCTTTACCTCCATCCCCTCAGTAATAACCCCAATGTAGACACCACCACCACCCATAATACTCTAAGAAGTACACTTGATTTCCCTTTATTCAAGAAAGAGCAACTTTTTCATCCGCCCCTTTTTTCACTAACAGCTACAAAGTAAAAAGTATTTCACTTATGCCATCATTTTTTCGCTACTCTTTTGGAAGCAGTTGAACGAGGAAAACATGCATGTTATTATGCGAGTATAAAATATACATACATAAGAGGAAGCTGATAAGTAAAGGGGGAAAATATCAGGTTCCGGCAAGTAATTTTTTTTTCTCTCTAGCATTTCGAGTACTTCTATTACCGTGCTGATAAACACATTTTTCCAGCCATCCACATAACTATTAGATATATAAATGAGTTTATAATCTGAGTACAATGTACCGAAAAATTCAAAAATGAGTTGCCTTACAGAGAAGTTATCCCAAAGTTAACAGAGAAAGCTTTGCTGACAAAGTAAAGAAATAATAAAATATTGAACTAGACTTTTACTGAAAATTTGACTCCAGTGATACGACTGTAACTATATGTACTTTTGTACGTACGTTTAAAATGGAGTATAAACACAATATTCATTGATGTTATTGCTAGTATTATTATTTCTGTTTCATAGAGATGCAGTTAAAATGCGTTAGAATGTATGCATGTACTTTAAAATATATTATGTGCAGCTATTTTTGTACTTTAGAAGCTCCAGCAGAGGAAGAGCAGTATATAATTTTTAGCCTCGTTCGACAGCTACTTTAAAAGTTTACCTAAATCATGTTTTTTCAGCTCTTCCATCGCTGACTTGATGCCATCAATGCCCATGGGCAATTACCTTCTATCATTCTCACGTTCCGGCTGGATGGAAATTCCACAGGAACATGATCGCTTGATGGTTACCAACTAACACCATTCCATCGTCATCATCTTCTACCTCTAACGTTCAACGTTGATTTTCTCTCTCTCTCTCTCTCTCTCTCTCTCTCTCTCTCTCTCTCTCTCTCTCTCTCTCTCTCTTCCTTTCACTTCCACCTTTACTTTACACACTTCACTGATATCATCAAACTTTTTCCTTTTTGCGGTAGGAGAGCCTGTGCTTGCTCAGTTGAAGCAGCAGAACAGAACTGGCTCTTGTCTACACATAAAAAAATATGTATGGACTTTATATTTATATAATGTTTATACATTGTATATGCGCAAAGTAAAATATACATAATGTGTACATGAAAACGTCTTATCTTTCCCAATCATTCCATTTCCCGTGTTAGGTTTCAGCTCCGTTTCTATCATTCTTCCATTTTTGTCCTACTAACAAGAATTTTTATACATTTTATACAGGCCTCGCAGCTTCAACTTTATTTATACTATCTCTCGCTCTCTCGTCAGTCTAGCATTGTAACAGTGATCGTCATCAAACGAGTACACGTGCGGTGTGGGGATTCGTAAACTTTCAGTTGAGAAGCTTTCACCATAATCATCGGCACACATAGCATACATAAATAATACAGGGATGGATCAGCTCTAATGCCTAAACACTTCGTGGTTATTTTACGATCAAAGAACAATAAACCTGGAAAGTGCGCCCGCAACCTAAATTAAACGTCAAGGCAGTAAATTTTAAAAGTTTGGGTAAACTCTTTCGATTTCTGATGATAAAATGCATGAAATTTGTAATGGGAAATCGAAAAGTTATTTTCGTCCTTGCAAAGGAAGAAAGCTATCTGCGTGACGGTTTCGCCGCAAGAGCTTACATGTAGCATTCATTTAGTTTATTTGTATAACAAAATTGGAAAACCGGAAATGGACAAGGTCCTTTATTGTTAGTTTATCTATAAAGCTCACAGTCTATTGAATCCATCGACGACAAAGCTAACAAGACAAGGGAACGAGAGAGAAAGCACTTCTCAGGGTTTAGTCAGTTGACGCTCTCACACTGCTTTCCACGCTGAACGGATGCACGAAATAGTCCTATAAGGAAATACAAATGAGTTGATGGATGCACTTGGCACAAATACCGAAAATGCCGAAACTGATAAATGGATTGGTAAATGTTGAATGAAACGTTCCATAAATAGTATTATACAGGTCATACAAACTTTATTAACAAATACCATCTTATATGACAAATGTGATCAATTTTTGATGAACTACTTCACATTATACTTAAGTACGTTTATTACGTTTTAGTATACTACTATGTATGTAATACTATAACAAATGTTGGCTTCTAAAACGTCAACGATAAACAAAAAACAACAAATAACTTATAATTAGAAACAGTAATAATAATCGTGAGTTTAAGCAATTGTGTAGCTACATAGCATAATGTGTCTAAATTAATTGGTAATTGATTAAATTTACAAGTATGTACTTCATACTGGTGAAACGACTTGTGACATGAATTAGTACAAATGGCTGACACAAGTTAAAACGTCACAAATTCAAAATACCCCTGGTTAAATAATAACGGTTGACTTTAAATAACAATAACAACAAACTTACATATCAATTGGTTAATAATAATACTTAAAAATGTGTTCAATTTAATTTTGGTGGCAATCTTGAAAGATATTTTAATTGGTTTTAATTGTACTGCTAAGTATAATTTATAGTTAGCAATTTTAGCACTTTTCCCCTTTTTTAAGCCACTTCTTACTATACAGTATATTTGCATCGGTGTTATGTGCATTGTCTCAAAAATTTTACAATATATATATATTTATTAAATTTAGTCGAGTAACATTATTGAATAATTGTTATGGTGCAGAGATGCTATCTTTTAGTCTTTCCAAGTAGAACGCTGTTGAAATTTTGTCGTTAATATTTTGTATATATCTCCACGAAAGTTAGTGATTCTGGTAGTGTTCATTTCCGTCCTTCATTTTACGACGCTTCTTGCTCATTATTCATCATGTTCAGTTCCCCATATTCATCAACAACAAAGGACGCATCCTAGTGAAGAGAAAGCAGCTGACAAGGAAAAGAAATACAAAAAGTACTATATTTTTAAGTTATTTCTTTTCGTTCCCTTTTCTTTTGTAAAACATGCTTTTCTCAAAATCTTCTCTCATACAACCAAAGGCTTTTGTTGTGCTGCTTTTTACCCCATCTCATCATCATCATCATCACTAGATGTATCTGTGAACCTCTTAATATAAAGTTTAAAGTTTCTAAACAAGATTTACAGCAATATATGTACATACGAGCTTTAACGATGTACGGGATCTGTAAATCCGCATGACGATAACATAAATAGGACGACTATTCCAACGCACCATCAAGACCGAAGAAACACTTCGCTTCTATAATAGCTGACTTTCTCTACTCCCCCTTCATCCGTTAAAAAAGAGGAAATACGATGACAAAGTAAAAAGTTTTTTTTGAACATACACTCTACTAAGAGTCCAGAAAGTGGAAAACGAAGACAAAGGGAGAAAATATAATAATGACAATAAAAACAAGAGTTTTGAAACGGATGCGGACGATGACGGCGGAGGAAAAGCAGGACTTGGTAGAAATAAAATTGATATGTACCTCGACGAAACTTTTTGTATCAGCATCAATAAAGGAAGGATAAAAACATGATATTACTGGAAGTAAACTCTTATTTTTGGTAATGCTTTCCCTTGATAAAAAAGATGAATCGGTGGCATAAAAGATGAAGCAAAATTGTGGGTGTGGTAAATGGTGGAGATATAAGGAACTGGATAATAACGTTGACAACGGAATACACAAAAGACACAAGTTGAGAGTCGTGAAAGTAACTACAAAAGTTGTAGTTTTACAACAGAACAGAAAAGTATTTTGAATTCAATACAAAATTGTGCAATTTCTAGAGATTTTTTAAATAAAATGCTTCTGAAACTGAAAATATATGGAATACAAACACTTTTTCAAGAAACTGCACGGTAACATGAAACGCACAACTAACAAAACAACTACAAGTTATTGTTTGCATACTACTCAAAATAATGAAAATATGAAAAAAAAAACTTTTCATGTTACTGATCCTTGTCCTTGAAAAGTGATATGTTTGTGGTGGATAAGTGTAGGAGTAGTTTCCTGTTGATGGATTATGGACAAAGAAATATAAGGAGTCATTTGTAAGCCATCATTTTATATGAGAACTAACAATAATAATAGAATTCCCAATTTTCACAACTAATGGTAGACAACATGGACAAAGGAGGATTATTATGATTCGTGCCTGAGAACAGTTTTGCAAGTAAAAAATAAACACATCTTGCTTTGTTTTTCCACCGTGTTTGGGTTTAATCACTGCTTTAGATGAGAATACAACGAGAAATTTTCACGCGCATACCCCGTATAAATTACGCCTCAAAGATAATCCATCTAAACAAAACGGGAGCCGAGCAGATGTCAGAAAGACTTCTAGCGAATGGGAAAGTTGCCGAAAAACTATAGCAGAAAAACTATTGCCGAATGAAAATTTGTTGTCGAAAGTCCACTTGCCGAATCTGAAATATTTATGAATCATAGCCGAAATTATTTTTTATGTTTGCATAATATTCATGATAAACATTAAAATAGTCATCAATATGTTTGAAAATTGGAAGTTTCAATGCATTGCACTGATTTTCTAGTACACATCCCTCAGTTTTACTAAGGAATCACAACATTCAACATCACAATTTTACCATGGCTGCAACGAATAACTCCCAATTAGTGGCTGATTCTTCAAGTGATGACGAAGAATCAGTTATTGTTATTACACAGAAACGAAAACGGATTTATCGGCCCAAATTTTAACATGAAAATAAGTTATTTACTTGGGACAAAGAGTCAAAAGGTGTTAACTATTATCGTTGTCAAAACAGATCTATCTGTACAGCTAGAATTATTGTAAAAAGTGATGGTACAGTGGAACAGAAGATACCTCACAAGTGTTTAGTCACAGCATTCGAAGTTTTCACAAAATATTAAATAAATAACGATAGTAGATTATTAAAATGAGGTTTTACACATGCAACAAATTTTTTAGTTTAATTTTTTGTTACTTTCTGTTAATAAATGAGTTTTGGCAAATTGATTTTCGCTAATTGCTTTTCGGCAAAGAATTTATTTTTTTCCGGATTCGGCAAACACCTTTCTGCTATAAATTTTCGGCAACTTTCCCATTCGCTAAAAGTCTTTCTGACATTTGCTAGCGACCCAAACAAAACGTCAGTTTCGTTGTGAATAATTTTCAGTTTTGTCTGTGGTTGTTGTACCGTAGTTTAGCTGAAAGTTTCCAAAAAGTAGTCTATTTTGTATATACGTGTGAGCATGTACACACATTGTATCATTAATTTTATTAATTGTAAATTGGAATGATTCTTTTCAACACAAATGAAGGCTACAAGTTTCCTTAAAAATGGATAAAAGATTATATTTTGAGGACTCAGCAATTCAGCATGTATCGATCGAATCGCAGTATAATACATTTTATCCACTTGTTTTTGAGGCCCCTAGAAAAAAAGCCCTACACTCAAGTGGATCACATCACAAAAATTCTTGTACTATATCTCCTACAGTGACAGGGAAAAACTATGATAGCATTATTTCCTCTTCCACTCTTATGACGATGATGACATAGGGGCATGTGGATCTATACTTGCCTACATACTTAACACAGTCTTCATAAAATAAATGTCACTTCCAGTAAGGAAACGTCCAGTCATCCCAACCTGATTTCTTTCGTTTTCTTTAACACATAAACTAACTTTTTCTTTGGCTGCCCAATGATCCAAGATTATTGCCGTCCACCATCTAAAGCGCATTATATACATAAAACATATATGTAAATACATATAGAAAAATACACCAGATATCTCCACTATTACGTACAGTTAAAATGTTTACGCAATATGGCATCATCATGGTTTTAAGGTCAAATCTCTTGTTTGGCCCATTTTACGACATTTCTATGAAATCTTTTTCTACTTTGATTTCACCCCCTTTTCATTCTGCTACTCCTTTGCCAGATTCCTTTGCTGACTGACTGTGACTGCCAAGTGGTTAACTTTAACAAGGACTTTTGTAAAAAAAAATACTGCAACGTTTTACATTATTTGTTTAGTTAACAAAAAATCTCATCTTCTACCAATCGAAATCTGACGGTCTGTATATTTTTCTTCAATTTTCATCAGCTCATCATGATGATGTTAGGAGAAAACTGCATGTTTGTTTGAGTTCATGTTACAAAATACACTCACTAAACCATATGACTATTTTCTTCAAAAGTTTATACAAGCTTCTGGCTGGCGGTGGTGAATTACAACTACTAAAAGACCGATTCAGCATTACTATCCGTCCACATCATCATCGATTTTTCTGTATTTTTTGCTTGTTCAAATTATTTGGAGGAAATGACGGAGAAGAGTACATCTGAAAAATTCAATTTTCTTCTTTCATAAGCATACATAAAACGAGGTCTTGTCGGTTCCGTATATTTTTTTTCAGTTAAACGCTTCCTCTCTATCTGATGACCATGATGATTATGATGATAGAGTCAGTGAAGTAGTTTTCGTTTTCCAGCTCATAAATGTTACATGATGCTATAAGGTACTTATTC
>JAQIWN010001954.1:0-17937 GCA_034699025.1 Entomobrya cf. arborea Gr-Col-00668
TGACCCGGGTCAAGTTTAGTCAAACTTGACTTCAAAAAAATTGTATTAAAACATATTTTCTAGTAACATATTCCTGCCAAGTTTTTTGAAATCTATTAAACCAAATAGGCAGGAGATCATGCTTAAATTATGTGAACCTTGAAGCCCCTAGCGAGAAAATTGTTTAGTCAGGACAACTGAAACTATCCAAAACCATGTTTTTAATATGAAAACCTTATCCAATAAATTTTAAACTCATGTTATGTTACAGTTTTTTGACCGTTGACCTATCTTTGACCTTGGTCAACCGATTTGATAGACCAACAAATTCACCTAACCGAAGACCCTTGTCTATTGATTGGTGTAAACAGACTTTGAAAATCTTGATTCGATTTTGAGTTACAGTGCGGACAGACAGACAGAAGTACAAATCAAGATAACTTGCTCAAGTCACAAGTTCATAACTCTAAGATATCTTGACTGATTTGGAACAAAGTTAGAAAAGAAGGAAATTGAACGGAGTAAATCAACCGAATTAAACCCTATTCACCAACCGCATGAAAAAAGGTAGGTATGTATTTTTTTCTTCATTTATTTGAACAGATTAAAAAAATGTACCTTATTAAAACTTCACAGTCTGTCCCTTTAACAAAGGATTAAAAAGGTTTTACGAAAAAAATTACGAACGAACCCTTCTAGCGAAATGTTTCGTCTGTAACTGTACGTATATGTTTTATGGCTCTTTTATCCGTTTCTACAGAAAAAAATGCAGCAGCTTATTTATGATATTTATTTATGCATGAAAAATCATTTATGTAGGCTGTCCATAGCTTTGAAAAAAAATTACCAGTACATATTTGAATCCAATTTGAAATTTAGATAGAGCTCCATGCCATGATAAGAAGGGGAGACTGAACATCTTGGGAAGAGAGCAATGACCAGACAATGCCTTTTTAGTTTGAGTTGTCACGTTGGTGGATACGGGGCGAAGAATAGAAATGGATAGAATATGCATTTTAAAAAAATTTCAATGTAATCATTATGGGTTTATATGTTCACTTTGAGCTCTTACAATGCATAGTAGTATGACATAAATGTTCCAAGATTTAAGAAAGTATGCATGCTGAACATAATATAAGAGTGTGTTAAGAGCCGGATTTAAGTTGAAAAAAGCCTGTATCCTTATCATTTTGTAAACGAAGCATAATTTTACCTGCAAGCATAAAACATGCCTGGTCTTTACGGTCAGTCAAAGAAGGAGAAAAACTGTAGTTTTTTAAATGTCGACTTAATTTTCATATTATTGAAAAAAAATTGAACTTTAGGTTCTGAAGCTCATAAAGGAAATATCTTGCTTAAAATCATGGTGCAAAAATCTAGAATCTGCTACAGAGCGTTTTTGCCAGCAATTCGAATTAGTAAACACCCGCCCTCCCAGTTTTGGTGATCACGTCGTTTTAAAAGTGCAAAGATAGCCGACCTCAGCAACCAAAATATCTGACAGTTATATGCTGTGTATGCTTCTTCTGCTCTGTTAAATCTATCCGGTAGAAACTAAGCGATGAATCCGAAGGGGCGACATACTTAAATGATGTTGCCACCATATAAATTATTGGGTCATGTCTAAAACTGATCTGACCTCAATCCACCCCAGACATTACCCAACCAATTTTAGACATGACCCCAACCCATTCTAGACATGACCCAAACCCATTCTAGACATGACCCAAACCCATTCTAGACATGACCCCAACCCATTCTAGACATGACCCAAACCCATTCTAGACATGACCCCAATCCATTCTAGACATGACCCAAACCCATTCTAGACATGACCCCAATCCATTCTAGACATGACCCCAACCCATTCTATACATAACCCCAACCCATTCTATACATAACCCCAACCCATTCTAGACATGACCCCAACCCATTCTAGACATGACCCAAACCCATTCTATACATGACCCCAACCTATTCTATACATTATTAATGTGTAAGGGTACTTTAAATTGCATCAAAATGCATTTTTGACATCTTTGTCTTAATGACCAAAGTCAGGTTACGAAAACAGTCAATAGTAAATATCGTGTATGTACATACATATACATACTTACTAATGCATGCTGTGATAAATCGGATACAATGCATCATTTGTCGGCTAGATTAAATTTTTCTAGCTCGGTGAATTTTGAGCTGTGCTTCTTTGCTTTGCTTTGCTATGAGTTTCCGAAGTGGCCGCTGTCTATTTTTCATAGGTACTTGGCGAAAATGCATACTTGTAAGGGTCAAATTTACATGCTGTCTTTATGCAGAATGTTTAAAACCTCTCCTTAAATTTGAATTGTAGCTTAACTAAAAAGTTTATGTTATTAAAAGGGGTATATGCAGTGAAAATTTTGTGTTTGTTTCTATAAGTCAAAAGATTGTATGAAGACAAATTGAAGAGAGATTGAAGATTTATTGTTCGACTAGCTTGTTTTGTTTTGGTAAAATGTGTCATATAGGGGGGATTAATGGATGAGCGGTTTAAGTGTAAAGTTTGTAGAAAGGGGTTTTGAGTGAGGTGGCATTTGACTCATGAAAATGAGGCAAAATTTGTGGCATTTGCGTTAATGTTACAATCGAAAAAAATAATGCCATTATGCATGGATACAAAAAAATCGATACATCTGATTATTGCATCAAATTGATTTTCGTGCAGGATGTGGAAATAAATTGGTTTTTATGGGTTGAAACCAAGAAAAGATGGCATGAAATTAATATACGCTATGTGTTTGTAACTCAAGCTTTCTTTCCTGGTTTGAGTAGTGCAGTGGTCTTAAGTTTTCTGCAATATGTAATTCAAAGCATACTTACAAATACAAATTGTGAAAATTTTAGATCGACTGCAATGATTCAGGCTTAAACTATTTGAGTAATTCCATTTTTTTGACACGAAAATAAGGTTACTTGCAATAAGCTGTCATTATTGTTAGGACATAACAGAAAATAGTTTTTATGTAGGCTTATTGTCGCAGATACAAACTAATGCTATGAATGAAATTATTTTATTGGGGTTTGACGATCGGAATTTTCCATAAAAGAAAGAAAAAAGCTGACAAAAAACAATTCTCCCGCTTTTAAAATTAAGTAACTATTTATTGTAGATTTCGAATTTAATTATTGCATCAAGAAATGAGTTAATTTTTTTAAATGAGTTACTCGACATTGAGTTTAAAAAGCTTTTATATGAAAATTTTGACAAAGACATTTTCAGAATAGTTTTTTCATAATTTGAAATATAAGTTCTACAATTGTGTAAAAGATCTTAACTAAAAATCTTCAGATTCGACTTGTGTTAAAGAATAACTGTTCCATAACAAAGCCTATTAGTGAAGAGCAGCTACAAACTGAATATATCATAAAAATTGTTTTTATATTTCCCTTCATATTAATAGAACGAGAAAATTGGATTTTTTCGTCGGATATAAATTCGGTACTAACCGTTGACCAGTTTAATATCCTTAGCCACCATTTCTAAATGCCAGATTCTTCCATTCCACTTACGCGCTGCAAAATATGCATTGGTATAAAACCTCTCAATAAGAATGCTATTGTGGGTTGATAAAACACTTGGGCCAAAACAGCAGCTTGTTTGCTTTGGAGTAGCCGACGAAATGAGTGGCTCAAGTACAATGGCAAAATTGCTGCTTTTTTGTCACATTTAGAAATTTGATTAAAAATTTCCAATTCTTCCAGTTTAATAAACTCATTTTTTAATTCAATGTTACTAAAATTAACGTTACGAAAAATCTTTTTTAACTTCTGCAAAATATTATTAAAAATGAGTGCGGGTAAAAGGGTCGTCCAGACTGTCATACGTTTGAAATACTCAGAATCATTATGCATTACAAAAAAGAAATTTTGCCACATAAAAAATAAATACTTCCGACTGAAAACTAATGAACATATAATGTATTGTTCCAGAAGCATAATCATTTGGGTTAACTTTTACTAAAAAATTATTTAATGAAATACTTTTGTTTTTTACCAGTTCTGGATAGAGTATCAAGCTACCTACTCGAGAGTAGATTGTAAAGTTATCTCGTACTAGTTGCTCGATCGTTTCGTAATAGTTCACATTTTCTGGAGCAGTCATTTTATATATATTTGAAGCTTTAAAGGCATTGCTAAAAATCATTGCAACCAAAATATAGGTTGCTATTAGAAGCCGGAAGGATACATTTTTAAGTAACTTGGTGTCCCCATAATTAGCATCATGCTCAAGAACTATTCAATAGTTGCCAAATAGTATCCACATAAAATTACTTGAAAAGAAGTTATCTTTTGACATTGTAAACCCCATTGTTATCAGCATAGTTGTTGAAACAATACAAGATAAAATAACAATCCATGTACATAAATCAAAGACACTACGAAGATCTTTTAATGTGTACATTTGTTTTCCTCGTTGACCTTGACATGAAACAAAATTTGGCTATTTCCAAGTATCAACTAAGCTCATCGGATGATTAATTTCATGAAGTTTCAATTTTGTTGTTAAAACAACATGAACTGAACGAAAATTGCTGCTACTTTTAAATGCTTTAATTTGCAGAATACCTTTAGGTTGGCATATCTTCCTCATGTCTTTTGTAGGATATGAGTAGTTGATAGTTCCACCAGTGCACAATAATATGAGCGATGCGATCATTAGTGCTAGAAAATTCTTTGAAAACGTTGTAAAGTTTCCCGCCATGGGATAAATGATTTTGGCAACGATCTAAGTGTTCAATTTGGGTTAGTTCTGAAGTTAGATGATGGTTATCACCATCGTGCTTCCAATTTTCAAAAAAAAACAAATTCGTCATTAACTTTTACGTTAGTTGTTTCGATATATTGCTGAACTTCAAACATTGTTTCATTTTTTGTGTAGACCAGAGTTTTCCAGGATACTGTGTACACGGGTTATCACATTCTATATTAATACAAGACGTATTGTATAAAAAAAGCAAAAATATCGAGTTTCTCGATACTAATTTAAACTCAGAGTTTTTTGGGGCTGTTAAAATCCACTTGCTTAAAATATTACGTTTTTGATGTTTTATGGAGACTTCATGAAGAATAAGAATGTTCAGCGTGTTAGTTGACCTTAGAGAGGGTCGTATAGTAGCGGCAAGGTGACATGAATGATACCACCAAACCTCTGGAAATTCAAGCCGATAAACTAAGTAACTAAACGTGTCCATTCCATTATAATTTAAGTCAAGATAGGTAACAGCGGGTGGATATATTGCAAGATATAATGGAGATGACATGGACCTTGGATTGATGGAATACTAATTTTTGTCCAATATCGAGCACGGTTGTGCGGCCGTAAAATTTCCAAAGTAAAGTGAATTTTGACAAGGAATTCTAGTGTCAACAAAGCTAGAATTTTTATACAATCCTTTGGGTAACCAAACCTTATATTGCCAGTGTGTTTATGTCCCATTTTTGTATGTTTTTAAATACCCTGTTTCAATATTTCGAAGAACAATTGGGGTGCTCAATGAAATGTTGTTATGTGTACAAAACGATTTTTGCCGGACTCAAAGAAAGCAATATGATCATTCTAACTTGATAAGTTGGATTTGGCAGTCACTTTGGAATTTTTGTTGAAGGATATGGTAATGTGTTTTAAGGAATTCACGTCATCGTTTACATTTCTCAGTGCGAATTAAATTAGTTTATCAAAATTATCAGGATAAATTTTGTACTTTACATCAAGTTCGTATGCATTAATCGTTGAAGCTAGAAATGTGGTCACAAATACAATATATTCTGAAATTTCCATAGTGTTCTAAAATCTTAAAATTTCGTTTAAATTTGTACCCTTCAAAGTAGACTTTGCAGTTGGTGCCAAACTTTTAGAATATGCAAAGTATATAGAAAAATGACATTGCGACAATAAATATTTGTTTGCATCAAAGCGTTCATACTTAGGACTTCGATTTCAAAGGAAACTCAACATTTAATAAATTTTTGAAAAAAAGTAAAGTCAAAAATGTTTTTAAAATGTGTATGGCTGTCAAACAAACACTTAAAAGCTTTTAAATTCTACCTAGCTTGGTGTAAATTTTATTACTAAGATAACTATTGAATAAATTTCTATTTTAATAAGTTGTCATTCCGGCTATGTTATGGATATGAAAATCAAGTAGATACTAGAGTCATCTGGTAATAAAATAAGTAGATTTCTTAATGTAAGCCGTGGGTGTGGTGTTCGAAACAAAATTAGATTGGTAGACCGCACACTAAATGTAAAAAAATCATCAGAAATACAGTAACAAAAATAACTACTTCAATTTAACTTTCTGTTTCAAGTTTGTAGTTTAACATACGTCCTCCTGGTGGATTACATCGTAAGCCGGAGCAGCATTTCAGGTTAAGGCCTGGCGTACAAACACATCCTAAGTTTGCACATTTTGAATTTTCGCAATCAAATAGAAACTTTCCATCATCACCGCCTGGTTCAGAGATTTCACTTCCGGTGAGGTTCCTTAGTGTTCCGTCAGCCCCAAAGGCTATATCTGGTTGGTTCTTAACAATACTCTTAAATATTTTTTTCAAAGTTAAATTGACAACCAACTCAATAAAGAACAATAAAATCAATAATTTTGATAAGTATATTTTATTTTTTTTACCTCGAAATTTCCTCCTGGTCCTGGAACTGGATTGAATGTTGACGGTATGGCCAAAGATAAACCTGGAGAAGTCCCCATAACCCCAAAGATAATTACGATTACAGCGCAAAAGGCGGACAAAAATTTAATAGCCATGATAATTCAAATTGTCCAAAAAAAACAAGTTAATTCACAAATTAAATAGTAGTAAGAATGTACAGAACGTTTTTCGACAAGTTTGCGCAAAGATAAATCAAACAAGTCTGGTAATTTGTTCAGTCTCTACTGGAATTTTATTTAAAGTAACTGTTTTTTTCGAGAGTGGCATGAAGCTCTATCTAAATCTCAAGCTAGTTTCAAATATTTACTTGTACTGGAAATTTTCCAAAACTGTTCAAAGCCTGCAGAATAAACTGCAGTATTATTTGAATTCTGAAGTTAAAAAGGATACAATAGACCATACAACAAGGGCATACGTTTTTACACAGGAAACATTTCAGTCAAACAGTTTGTTCACACGGTATTTTCATGATACCTTCCTAATCCTTTTGGTTTAAAAAGGCAAGGCAAGAGGACAATTTTTATAAGGTACAATTTATGATGCTTTAGAAATAAATGAGAAAAAAACATTCCGGGCAATATATTCATGCGATTGGTGTCTTTCAAATACCCTAAGGCTTTTATAGACAGAAGAAACAAACTCTTTAAAATCCCTTTGCACATGCAATATGCATACGTATTTATTGATGAACCTGGCTTTAAAAACAATGAAGTATTCTATCCTTGGTCGTTAGTACCTAACAACTGTTCTTTGAAATTTAACATGAAGGTAAGATAGATAATTCACCAGTAAGAATATTCTGATGATGCCGTACATGCATTAACAACCCCTCATGTGTATGACGAACAGGATATGAAAAACTTGCGAGTAATTAGATTTTGGCTCATTTGACTGCTGCTTTATTTTGTTACAAGAAAAAAGGAGCTTTAGGTCGCTTTCGCGCTAAAATGGGTCACATTTTGGACCTGAAATTCTGTACCATAATTGAGTTTTAGTAGATAAATGTATCTATGTAATAATATTTCCAATTTTATGGTCAGGTCAGCTGAAACTATGCAAAACCATGTTTTTAATACGAAAAAATTATTAACTAAATTTTAAACTCAGGTTATGTTACAGTTTTTTGACCGTTGACCTATCTTTGACCTAGATCAACCGATTTGGCAGACCAACAAATTCGCCTAACCGAAGACCCTTGTCTATTGATTGGTGTAAATAGATTTTAAAAATCTTGATTTGATTTTGAGTAAAAGTGCGGACAGACAGACAGAAGTACCAATCAAGATAACTTGCTCAAGTCACAAGTTCATATTCGAAGATGTCTTAACTGATTTGGAACAAAGTTAGAAAAGAAGGAACTTGAACCGAATAAATCAACTGAATAAGACCCGATTCACCAACCGCATGAAAAAATAAAACGTATGTAGTTTTTCTTCATTTATTTGTAAAGAATTACAAAATGTACCTTATAAAAATTTCACAGTCTGTCCCTTTAATAAAGGATTAAGAAGATTTCATGAAAGAAATTACGAACGAACCCTTCTAGCGAAATGTTTCCTCTGCAACTGTACGTATATGTTGTATGGCTATTCTTTCCGTTCATACAGAAAAAAATGCAGCAGCTTATTTATGATATTTATTTATGCATGAAACATCATTTATGTAGGCTGTCCACAGCTTTGAAAAAATTACCAGTGCATATTTGAAACCAAGTTGAGATTCAGATAGAGCTCCATGCAATGATTAGAAGGTTATGTTCCGTTCAATCGCTCTGTGTCACTCAGTTTTGCATTGGAATAATATACGTTCATGTTTCGTGATTGCTTACTAGTGTTTACTGGTATAAAATGAACATTTTATTGAAGTACATAAATGTTATAAGATTTAAGAAAGTATGTTTGATGCACATAAGAGTGTGTTAAATTTGAATTTTAGCTTAAATAAAAATTTTATGTTATTAAAAATGGGTATATGCAGTAAAATTTTTGTACTTGTTTTTATAAGTCAAAGATTGTTTGAAGCCAAATTGAAGAGAGATTGGAGATTTATTGTCAGACTAGCTTCTTTTTTGGTAAAATGAGTGATATAGGGAGGATTAAGGGATAAGCGATTTAAGTGTAAAGTAAAGTTTGTAGAAAGGGGTTTTGAGTCAGGTGGAATTTGAGGATACATGAGGATACTCATGAAAAAAAGAGGGGAGGGAAGTGCAAAATTTGTGGGAATGTATTTGGGGTAAAGAATAATTTAAGGTGACATGTAATTTAAATTAAGATTTAAATATTATCATCTTGAATACGTAATAGTAAGGTTTACAGTTTTTCTCATCCAACTATCGATTTAAAAAATTGCCGTTCAACAGATTGCAGTATTAAATGCTTGCTTTTTTGCGTTAATGTCATATTTGAAAAAAATCGACACTTATGATTACTGCATCAAATTGGTTCTCGTGCAGAATGTTGAAATAAATTGGTTTTTATGGGTTGAAACCAAGAAAAGATGTCAGGAAATTAATATACGCTATGTGTTTGTAACTCAAGCTTTCTTTCCTGGTTTGAGTAGTGCAGTAGTTTTAAGTTTAAGGGTACTTTCTGCAATATGTAATAACTGTTGAGTATCATGTAAAGCGTTTCACAAAATGTGGCTTAAACTATTGTTAACGATAATTATAATAGACTTTCATCCAACGAATGACAAAAACTAGAATAAATTCCATTTTAAAGCTACCTTAGCTCAAGGTGTATTACTCTACAAAAATTCTCAACCAGACGTGTTTCTAAATCTTGACCAATTCCTGAAGGATTTTCAAAACGGTCTGTTTTATATAAATAATTATAAACATCTTGACCTAAAATTCAATACATATCCATTGATTTTAAGGCATCTAGAACTTGTTGCTCGAAACCAAATTTCACAAGATATAAACTTCGGCACCAGAAAAATATGGATTCCAAAAGGCCTTTTTAATATTTCGAAGAAATTATGTCTTGTTAGTTCCTCATATATACCTTGCCACATTTCAAAGTATCTCTCATGACTTACCATCTAAAAGAATAATTATGGCAATGATTTTTGTGTTCGATTGAACCTCCAAATATACGCCGCACAAAGTAGACATCCATTTAATGTCACCAATAAAACTACTTCAAAATTTATTTGATGGAACAATCACTCAACCCCGACCATTTCTTGTTCCGAAACCACTTGAATTCTCTGAATATCAAAACAATTTACCATCTTCGAGACCTTCACTAAATATTCTTGTTGATTTGGAAAATTCTATCACAGACTTGCAGCTTCTAACTTTGATTAGGCAAGTCCACCATCAAAGACTACTTGTTGATGATAATTCTCCAGCCATAAAACAAACAGATATGTTATTGTACACACGCAAAAGCGATAATAAGTGGACGACACAAATTATTGACAAACATTTGTCAGATGAGAATTCAATTAGAAGAACATACATAAATGTTAGAAACTTCAACTGGAACTTTTCTGACCCACAGTTCTACCTGTTTTCAATAAACTATTTTATAATTTTATCTATATCTATAAGTTTGCAAACGAAGTAAGGCCAATTAAAAAAATGTACAATGGAATTTTTTTATTGTTTTCTTGGAATATGTTGCATTCACAATAGAAAAAATTAAAAGTAACTTTATATGATTCTACTTAATTTTGTGGGTTTTGAGAGTATAAATAGCCATGGTTTTGGGGAAAAGATTAAGTTGGATAAAACAGCACATTCGGTTTCTTCTGAATTTGAGAACAAATTGTCCTACCACAACTCACTAAATTATAGACATTGAGTTAGGTCTTTCGTTTGAATTATAATTACAGTTTTGTGCCATGACTTTAAATTTAGATACTACTTTCAAATATTTTTTTTTGTAAAACCTGAGTTCTTTGATGTTTATACAATGACGACAAGTGATACTACTAAAGATTTTTTCTTGATAAATTTGACATTCTAATAAAAATTTAGATCAATTGAAGAGTTTCAGGCTTAAACTATTTGAAGAATTCTACTTTTCAGTTGGGAACACAAAAATAAGGTTACTTGAATTAAGGTTAGTTTTAAAAATCAACAAACAAATAGTCTGAAAAAAATTTAAATGATGGTTGTGAAAGAAAGAACACAATCTTTTCATAGGCTTGACGTTTATAAAAACAACCAAAGGTATAAAAATATGACATCTCTATATTCTTACTGCAAAATTTTTCCTACGCAAAAACTTATTCAGTAATTTGTAACGACACACCATTTAATTGAAATTAAGAAAATTTTGAAACTTTTAAAAAGTTGAATCATAAAAACCGGTGTACCGAGTAATATTTATGCAACCAATAGTTCCGTGTTTTCAAATTTTTACAAAATCACGCAAATTAACCCGTTTTATCATAATCAATTCACTGATGGCATCAATACTACGTAGTATATAATTTTATACTATTAATTATCTGTCAACTGTAGTAACACGACGTCATTTTGTTCATTCATTAGTATCGCTATCTGGATCACCAGGTAACCTTTGGTTTTACCATGCAAACTGTTACTCGGGTTACACACGTGTATTATTTTTATAATAAGTACGCATGATTATTATAGTTGAAATATAAAATAGTAAATATAAAAACGTGAGTGTAAAATCCACAAGTGGATATATAAAACACGTTTAATTAATTTCCTTAGTTTGACATACATAGCGTGTTAGCACTGAAATGAGCGGACTTTGATTGTTTATGATAATAAAATAAGTTAATGACTAAAGCTATTGGTAGCACCATTAGAAAGCCTAAGGTTTAACTTAGAAATGGGCCAAAGGATTTTGGCCTAGCTGCTTTATACTTCTAATTTTAAATCAAAATGTAAAAAACCAGAAAACTAAAAGTCGGCTCTGAAAATAATTATTGTGCGTAATGAATACAAATTTCCTATCTTGATCAAGATTATATTCAGTTATCTTTTTATGTGCTTGTAAAACTAGCAGTAGATGACGTAATAGAGGTGTTATGGGTTTGTCAAAGTTGAGGCTGACGCTTTAACCATGAAAAAAGCTAACCGGTCCAAGTAGACTAGAAATTATGAAATTATTGAAAATAATGTAAATAATTAGGATCAGTGTGCGACTGAAGATTTGCTCGCTAGCACCAAAGATAAAGGTGTTTCTTTAGTATAACTGACTACCATTACAAAAAATCCTAGGTCCTGTTATTACGGTACTGCAGCACGTTAACGAAGTTGGTCCTTCAAATGATAAGAAGTGGAAAAACCTTCATTTTGGCAATAAATTAAACCTTAATTACTCAGACGAAGAAGGTCAAATTGACCAACTATGTACTGTAGTTGGTACTTACACTAACAACTGTTATTATAAAATTTCAAACTTCTCTTGTTTCGCACAATCATGGAATTCGCCAGCAGTCAAAATGTCGACCGAAAAAATGACTTTGAAAACCGTAGTTTTGACGATTTGTAATATGTTACCTTGCTTGTAAAGGGAATGAGCTAGAGCTAAGTCTTTTCGCATAAATGTAAGTTGGGATACTTGGTATCTTTTGGTACCAGCCACTTGTCCTGGCACTACCGCTTGTTATAATTACACACGGCCAAAATCGGCTCATTTCATTCATAACACGCTATGTATATTATATAACATACTGGTATGAGAGCAAGATAAACTTGGTTATATGAGTGAGCAGGTTTGTACTCAGTAGATAAAACGAATGACACGCCTTAACTGTTAATGAATAGAAATCATCAGTGAATTGGTAAAACAAATTATGCATGTCAGAAAAGGTTAGAGCCAGGAAAGATATTAAAACATTTTCTTCATTGGGCAATTAGTTAGTACAGCGAAAAATTTAAAAAAAAGTAATGCAAAGGAACAAATCTGTGTTGAAATCTAGTTGTAATAAATTTTATTTGAAAAAATATTGTATTTATGTAGGCTTATTGTCGCAGATACAAACTAATGCTATGAATGCAATTATTATATTGGGGTTTGACTATTGGAATTTTTCATAAAAGAAAGGAAATGATTGAAAAAAGTAATTCTCGCGCTTTTAATATTCAGGAACTATTCCTTGTAGAGCTAGTTTAATTATGGTATTAAAAAACGAGTTAAATTACGATAAGTCAAATGGGTTACTCGATATCTCCTATGTGCTAATTTTGACAGTGAAATGAATTAAGAATTTTTTTTTCATAAATTGAAACAAAAGATCTACAATTGTGTAAATGATCTTAACCAAAAGTATACGAATTCCAGTTGCGTTAAAGAATAACTGTTCCATAACAAAGCCTATAAGTGAAGAGCAGCTAAAAACCAAATATATCATAAAAATTGTTTTCATATTTCCCTTCATATTAACAGAACCAGGAAATTGGATTTTTTCGTCGGATGTAAACTCCGTTCTAACTGTTGACCAGTTTAATATCCTTAGCCACCATTTCCAAATGCCAGATTCTTCCATTCCACTTACGCGCTGCAAAATATGCATTGGTATAAAACCTCTCAAATAGAAAGCTATTGTAGGTTGATAAAACACTTGGTCCCAATAGCAGCCTGTTTGTGTTGGATTAGCCGACGAAATGAGTGGCTCATGTACGATGGCAAAATTGCTGCTTTTTTGTTACATTTGGAAATTTCGTTAAAAATTTCCAATTCTTCCAGTTCAATAAACGCATTTTTAAATTCAATATTACTAGAATTAACGTTACGAAAAATCTTTCTTAACTTTTGCAAAATATTATTAAAAGTTAGTACGGGTAAAAGGGTAGTCCAGAATGTCATACGATTGAAATGCTCAGAATCCTTATGCGTTGCGAAAAAGAAATTTTGCCAAATAAAAAATATTTCCGACTGAAAACTTATAAACATATAATGTATTGTTTCAGAAGCATAAACATTTGGGTTAACTTTTCCTACAATATTTTTTAATGAAATACTTTCATTTTTGACCAGTTCTGGATAGAGTATCAAGCTACCTACTCTAGAGTATATTGTAAAGTTATCTCGTACTAGTTGCTCGATCGTTTCGTAATACTTCACATTTTCTGGCGCTGTCATTTTATATATATTTGTAGTCTTAAAAGCGTTGCTAAAAATCATTGCAACCAAAATATAGGTTCCTATTAGAAGCCGGAAAGATACACTTTTAAGTAACTTAGTTTCCCCATAATTAGCATCCTGCTCAAGAACGACTCGATAGCTGCCAAACAAAATCCACATGAAATTACTCGAAAATAAGTTATCTTTTGACGTTGTAAACCCTTTCGTTATTAGCACAGTCGTTAAAGTAGTAAAAGCGAACAAAACAATCCATGTATATAAATCAAATACACTGAGAAGGTCCTTTAATGTGTAAGTTTGTTTTTCTCGTCGACCTTGACATGAAACAAAAGTTAGCTGGTTCCAAGTATCAACAAAGCTCGTCGGATGATTAATTTCATGCAGTTTCAATTTTGTTGTTAAAACAACATCAACTGAAGGAAAATTGCTGCTACTTTTAAATGCTTTAATTTGAAGAATGCCATTAGGTTGGCATATCTTTGTCATGTCTTTTGTAGGATAGGAGTAGTTTATAAATATAGCCTGCCACCAGTGAACAATAATATGAGCAATGCGATCATTGGTACTTGAAAATTCTTTAAAAACGTTGTAAAGTTTTCCGCCATGTGATAAATAATTTTGGCAACGATCAAAGTGTTTAGTTTGGCTTAGTTCTGAAGTTTGATGATAGTTATCACCATTGTGTTTAGTATTTTCAAAAACAACTGCAAAACCAAGTTTGTCATTAACTTTTACGTTAGTCGTTTCTATATATTGCTGAACTTCAAACATTGTTTCATTTTTTTGTGTAGACCAGAGTTTTCCAGGACACTGCATACACGCGGGGTTAATATATTCTATGCTAAAACTAGGCTGACTGTATAAAAACAGCAAAAATATCGAGTTTCTTGATACTAAGTTGAATTCAGAGATTGATGGGTTTGTTAAAATCCACTTGCCTAAAATATAGGGTTTTTGATGTTTTATAGAGACTTCATGAAGAATAAGAATGTTTAGCGTGGGAGTTGACCTTTGAGAGGGTGGTATGGTAGCGGCAAGTTGAGATGAGTGATACCACCAAACCTCTGGAAATTCAAGCCGATAAACTAAGTAACTAAACGTGTCCATTCCATTATAATTCAAGTCAAGATAGGTAACAGCTGGTGGAAATATTGCAAGATATATTGGAGATGACATGGACCTTGTATTAAAGGAATACTTAATTTTATCGAATATCGAGCATGGTTGTGTGGCCGTAAAATTTCCAAAGTAAAGTGAGTTTTGACAAGGAATTTTAGTGTCAATAAAACTAGAATTTTTATACAATCCTTTGGGGAACCATACTATGTATTGCCAATGTGTTAATGTTCCATTTTTGTATGAACTTAGATACACTGGCTCAATATTTCGAAGAACAATTGGGGTGCTCAATGCAGGTAGAGGTGTCCAATGAAATGTTGTTATGTGTACAAAACGATTTTTGCCGGACTCAACGAAAGCAATATACTCATTCAAATCTGATAAATTGGATTTCGCGGTCATTTTGGCATTTTCGTTGAAGGATATGGTAATGTGTTTGAAGGAATTTATGTCCTTGTTTACATTTCGCAGTGCGGATTTAATTAAATTGTCAAAACTATCCCGATATATTTTGTATTTTACTTCAAGTTTGTATGAATTTATCCTTGAAGCTAGAAATATGATCTCAAATATTATATACTCTGAAATTTGCATAGTGTTGTAATATCCAAAAACCCGTGTTTAATTTTGTAATTTTTAAAGTAGACTTTGCAGTTAGTGCTAAACTTTTAGAATATGCAAAGTATATAGAAAAATGGGATTTTGACAATGAATAATTGTTTTTATCAAATAGTTCATACTTAGGACTTCAATTTCACAAGGACAAAGAACACAAAATTTAATAAACTTTGGAAACAAAGTAAAAAACGTTTTAAAAAAGTCTACGGCGGTCAAACAAACGCTTAAAACCTACTAAATTCTAGCTATTTTTTTTGTGAATTTTATAATTAAGATAACTATTACTGAATAAATTTCTTTATGCTAAATTGTAATAAGTTGTTATTCGGGTTGTTTTAAAAAATTCTAAATTATTTGCTTTGTATTTTAATGATTAACAAAACAGTCAAATGAAAGTTTCGAAATTTAACAAAATCTAGACTAGCAATTTGTAATTTGATTATCACATACAAATTGTATGTATTTACAGGTTCAGAAAAATCGTTCCTTATGTTTTGCGATATTTGATTGGCTTTGAAGAAATAACACATTTGAAGAAGATGGATTTGAACAGTATAAAATATTATGTTCCTTCATATTAATTTTAATGTTTACATTGATCTTTTCCGTTCTGATTAGGTATGGTCTTAAGTGATTTTAATAATATTTTTATGGGTGTTCATGTTTTTATAAGTAAACATATTTAATTTTTAATTTATTTAAATTCATATGGTCACTGTTCATCAATAATTTCGAAGACTGAAACTACTTCGTACAACAGTCTTAATTTATGTTAGGAAGTATCAGCAAAAATCTAAGGTTTAATTAAAGGCTTAATTTAATAAAAGGTTTTTTCACATAAATTTTATTTGACTCAAGTTGTTCCCGTCCAATACGTATTCAATGAATTCAAGTTAAAAAAAATAGTTTGTAGGAAAATTATTAGTGTTAGCAAATTAAAGTCATATTTCCAGGGTCTAGAGGCATCGTAAATAGGAGCAAACTTTAAGTATGATTGTTCGATTGGTATTTACAATGCTTACCCATAATTTATGTATCTCTTTTTGATTAAAGCGATTTACGGGGTTGGGCTTCATAATTTAAGACATTATTAGGTAGGAGTCAATAGGTAGATCATAGAAGCCTAAAGTTACTATCTCCTTATCCGCTTAAAATGCAGAAACAATGGTGATTTTATGAATTTGTATAAATGGAACATGAAATATAAAATCCACAACTGAAAATATGAAACAAGTATTCAATAATTTTCTTAGTTTGACATATATTATTTAACATTTAGCATTTATCAGTAGATAAAACGTACGACAAACCTTTACGGTTAATGAATTAAAATCATCAATGAAATAGTGTAAAAAATATAGATGTCAAAAAAGATCAAAGTCAGGGAAGATAATAAAAGCTTGAACATGATGGTACAATTAGTTAGTTTAACAAAAAAATAAAAACAAAATATTCTTTAGAAAAAAACTGATTAATTTGACCGGCCAAGTTAACTGGATTGGATAGGAAAAGATTTTTAATTTAAAAAAATATGATATGTTTATATTGCTCCACCACGTGTTTAGTTTACTACGACTCGTGCTTTCCATTCCAATCATATGTTTGTAGTTATTTATATAGTTGTAACTGGTCTGTAAATAAAAAATAAAACTTGTATTTTAAGTTGTATGTAAATGTAATTTTATTCGGAATAATACTATGTCATGTTTACACATTGCACAGTAATAGACTGTGTGAGGTATTAGTTAATGGAATCAAAATAAAACAAAAATGGTGTATTATCCGAATCTTTCAATACAATAAAATATTTTGGTCAAATAAATCTTACGATGAATAGTATTTGACGTAGACATTAATTTTTTTTATACATATGTTCTATCAAGGACGGGTTGCGTTAAGGGCCATTTTTGGGCGCCAAAATTTTCTCTGGTTTTTTGTTCAGTTTTCTTTGCCTTTTCAAGCTGAATCGATTGGTGAAAGTTTCAGCTAAAATAAACCTCTTGGAAGGGAGTTATGGGCCCTCAAAGTACACGTCGTCAAAAATTTTAAAAATGCTAAAATTCTAAATTCTGAAAATTCGAACCCCTATATCTTCCAAACCAGAAAACTTACAGAGAAACTGTTGCCATCAGTAGCTTACTAATGCCTTATACTATAATTCAGATAACACGTTGTAAAAAATATCGACACCCTACACATACAACATAGAAAAAGATTCATTATTGCACCACAAAACGACGTAATCGTATGTTTAGGCGCCGTGGACACGCACGTGCAACCACTGAACTCTAAGTTCTTTATGTCAAAACATTTACCCCTTCCGTGTTAACCAGAAACCCAGTACCCTTAACGAAAATCCGTCGGTGCTCTGAACACGACCCATTAAAGTGAATTTTTGACTAGTTTTAGGGTCTGCGTTTACTTTGAATGGGTCGTG
>JAQIWN010001955.1:0-17933 GCA_034699025.1 Entomobrya cf. arborea Gr-Col-00668
TGTACCAAGGACCAGGCATTCAGGCAACAAGTACTTATTGTTAGATATGAAAGGGTAGCAGTGGCAGCACCCACGCTATTAAATATCTAGTATATGTTTACAGTATACATGATACCTTTTTTCTTTTCACCTTTACATACTCTTTCAATGTCAGGTTATACATTTTATCATGGATCTTTTGTAGTCAAAACTGATATTTCACGAAGATTTCGCTCAAATATGAATCATCAAAAATGTATGCAATTATATATTACACAATTTTAAAAAGAAGGACCATTCACTGAATACGGAAACAGATACGCAAACGCAAGTAGCAGTAAAAATTTTACATCTGTTTTTATTTTTCCAATTTTGGCCCATTATTGGGCGCTTAAAACCGGGCATATACTTAATTTGCAAATACATCTACCTGCTATAACATGGAAGCTAAAAATACCTAAAATTGCATGCATTAAATAAAATCACTTCAATCTGGACAAACTTTATGTTACAAAAGCTTCGTATAAAACTGCTTAATAAAAATAATCAAATGAGCTGCAAAAATTCGTAACAAATGATTAATGCAATGATAAATTTTTATGAACGAAAATCCTTCAGCATTTCTGGCAAGTCTAAATCCAGCAAAACGTTACCCTTGTTCTTCCTGAAATTTGAAACTGCATCTGATGAAATTTGTTTGCAGCCAGAAATTCCTAGAAGGACTAATTGTCCCAATTTGTTCTCAATCACAGATAATGATGCGTCGGTCACCTAATAAATATAATCAAATAAATTGATTTTTGTTTTACAATACTCCATTTTAGAATTTATTCTTTGGAAATTACCAGACAAACTGGCAGTTTTAAAGTTTTCAATCTAGGCAGTCTCGAAATTCCGTACAATACTGATACGTCTGAGATATTGGACTTCTGAAAGCTCAAGTCCAGCGTTTGTAAACCTGCAATAAAATATGAGATTTTTAAACCAGAGTTCACTCGTCGTTGGTTTCATAATTAAGGGATACCGAGAATTTAATAAAAATTATATTATACTAAAGTACGTACACTGCAATTTCCCAATGTCGGGTTGAGTAATCCAACTCTGTATTTCTTCCTCTTTCCACTTATTAGGATGTTTTTGTAGTTTTGCACATTTATCCGCAGACATTCCTGTAATCCCGGAATCCGAAACTGGCAGTGTATAAGTTTGTAAGCATGGACTAATCGACAAGTCTATTAATTGACTGAGATTCAAATATATGGAACGTAAAAATTTGTCGTCCACATTCGAAGCGTATATGTTCAGAGACGTAATGGTTGGGAAAACAGTCATCATTTTGTCAAGACTTTTTATATCTATTTCTCCACAACGAAAAAAGCGTAAATTAGAACATTGTGGTGCAGTAGTGGCTCGTTTTGTGAGTGAGCTCCAGTTTTGTGTTTCGTGATGATTCGAGACAATTTCTAATTCGGAAACTGAGGGAAGCTTACGGAGATTATTGATGTGTCCTAAAATCTCAGATTCTGTATGCAGTTTAGTAACATTTGGCAATAGTACAGTTAAAGGGGAATACTGTGGTTGGCCTCGGTATGAAAAAGTCGATTCATAATCTAACCAAAGCTCCAGCGATAGTAAACTCTCAGATAAAGTTGCAAGAAATTTGGACAAAGACATCATTGTCTTTTTATCGTGGGAGTTTATCCCAAAGAGTGTGAGATTTTTTAATTTGAGGTTCAAATATTGCAGAGCCTTGCAATGCTCATGACCAAGTACATCTTTGGGAGATAAGAACATATTTCTGAGAGAATCCCAATTCAAAGATTTATACTTTGAGGAGCGTGGAAGGGGAAAGTTCCGTAATTCCAATGAGATCAGATTTGGGCATGCTTCGATGAAGTCTTTCAATTCAGTTTTTCCACCTTTCTCGTCCCAATGAAGTACTTTCATTTTGGGGAGGGATATATTTCCATTGTTCAACCGCTTCATTTCTTGAAAAATGCAGCCATTTGAAGTAGGTCTCTCGATTCCAAAGTATTCCTCACGAAAATGGAGATTTTCAATGTTTGGTGCGTAGACGAAAAGCATTTGCTTGAGATCATAAGGAGAAAGGTTGCAACCTTCCAAGTTGACGATTGACAAAGTCCATCCAAACACTTCAAAGAGCTGTTTAAAAATAGGGCAACCTGAACCCACGTCGAAGAAGCCTAACTTTGACACTGAAATTGGTTGGCCTTCCGAACGCTTTTTCAGCAGCTCTACAGCGGCGGGATTGTGGTCGTCTGTGTCTGTGATTACCAGACTTTTCCTTTTGGAAAGAAAGTATGCCATTTCCGTAGCCCAAAATTTGCAGACGAGACGGCAGTTGAATAGGTCCGTATCAGTGAGATGCAATACGATGTGTTCCAAAACCTGAACATTTGCATGAAACAAATAACACATATTACAGATAACTATGTTATACATATGAAGCAAATGAAGTAGTTTCCATCAAGAATGCATCAATTATAAACTTATATCTCATACATCGGAGTTACTCAACGCTCGACAGTTTTGAGGAAAAGTGTCCAAAGATGGTCTATCATCATCACCATCAAAGATGTCAAAGCGATCAAAATTGCCATTATTAAAGGCAGCAATTTGCATCTGGAGCCGACGTCTGCTCCAACGCATTCTCTTCATTTTTACTTTCATGATATGATCCACCCTTTCACTCTGACAAATGAACATGCCTGCAATTTACGAAAAATAGTTAAATGTTAAATATTAACCACAGTGTACGTCGTGGATAATTCTTTTTATGTCTGATTGATCATATTTTTTGGAAGAACATTACTTCTTCTTAATGATTTCGTATCATCCAAAAAACGATGCATTTTGAAAATGCTGGTGTTGGTTTTGGTTAGTCCTCCAAAGAAAAACTCGGTTGGGTTACTTCAGTAAGTTTTTATCCACAACTTTTTGCAAGTATTGTAGTGTACAGGTATGATCTATATTAAAAGTCAATTCAATTGTAAAATGTGTGTGTGTATTGTTCAATTAGAATCCCACAAAAACATATAAACTCAGTTATATACCTGTAACTTACAAGTAACAGCCTATAATTCATCCAGTTAGATTGGACACTGAAAAGTAATGTGTAACTTGAAACCAATCCGCCAGAATTTAGACTTGTGAACTTTTTTCACATTGACATGATGAATGAACCCAGAATTGGTCAAACTAACATTAAAAGTGTGGAAGAAAATACATAACAGTTTGTTACATTTACGATGTTTAATGTAGAGGTACTGAAATAGAGTTTAGGTGATCAGTGACCAGTGCAATGAAAAATGGAGACGGTGGTGACAAATCTTGTAGAATTTGTGACAAGCACACCTAGTTCATTAAATTCGGTACCGAAACCCCGATGACATACGAAGTAGATTTCCGTTTTTATGTCAAGTTAGACAATTTCGAATTCAAATGCGTTCAAATGGAGCTTTTGTATGTGAAATCATGATGATAAAGTTACTCTACTAGAATATGTATTTTACGAGAAGAACAGTTTACAGTACCTGTACATTACTTTATGAGAATGAGATTGGACAACTGAATGCATTGTTTGTTTACATTTGAATCATCGTATTACATACACATGAAAATATTGCATTGCATATTGCATGCATAGAAGGTGAAACAGAAGATGCTTTTATACATACACGCTACACATACATAATACATAAAACATACACACATGTGAGTGAGTGAGAAGAAAGCACACACATCTTTTCAGTTTATCTTTATCGGTTGAAAAGTACTTTTGTGTGTAGTAGTTCAGTTCGTTATCTCTTCAGGTTTCTTTTCCATGTCTGTGCCCCTGCTGATGGTCTCATGAAACCGGGAACGGGAATGAACACGAATTTAATTCATAGTAAAGTTGAAGCAGTGAAAGTAGGAAAAGGTCAAAGGTAAAAGAATCACTTCCTTTTAAGTCACTATTAACTTCATTCCTTGATTTGGTGTACCTACGAAGAAAAGCCAGATAGTTGGTCTCTCCTACGGAATATTTGAAATGACATGAGGTGCTAGATGTGCAATTTAGTATTATTTGCCAAAAATTGTATTTATATATGCATTTAAAAAAAGAACATTTATAAGAGATTGATCATTTTTATTTTATTTTGTGCATTCTATTCCAGGAAGGAATATAAATATTCAGCTAATTTAGCTCATTAAGCAGGCTATGGGCTGGTATCAAGATAACTTCCCTGGTAGTCCTGCGGCAAAACAACGAGCATTAATTAGCCGAGGACTAATTGTCTACACTCTTGTTACCGGAACAGCCGTTTACTTGTAAGTACTGTACTTGAGACATGATTATGATGATTAGAGTGGTGTTAGTCTATCCATGCGACGACTTGGATAATAATAATTAATTTGATAAGCCTGTAAATTGCCATGCCTTTATTTAACTAACCAAGAAAATCCTACTTTGTAGCTTTGCTCCGTTGTGTCGGCGCATCCGGAAGGATTTCGAGGAAGGGCGTGTGCTGGATGACTGGACATGGCTTCGAGATCGTAGGGATATGAAAAAAGCGGAGAGTAATAACTGGTTTTATACCCGACCGTCTCGTGAGGAATTATTGCGTACACATCAGGAGAAATCTCGAGAAGCTCGTGGTGACATTGTAGGGCCTGACCTCTCTGAAAGCACATTAAGAAGTTTTCAAGACACTCGAGCATAGTTTGGCTTTCGTTTAATAGACAGTCGTAGTTAGTGATGTGCTTTAGTCCTTTTTGAATTTATCCATGTGTAATTGGACATTAAAATGAGTAAACTCAAACTATAAATTTCCTTTGCGTGTTGGTTAAAAAGGACAGTGGTTTCTGGTTTTATTACTTGACATATTTACATCAATACCTCAAAATGAGCAGACTGAGCCGTTTCAAAAAGGCACCTGTCTTACGACTTCCCAAAAAGCTACCCCCTCCAAGCACAATTGATGATGATTCTGATGATGATGACTTCATAACTAGGCGTAAACCAATTAAGTATAAGGATGATACTCCGAAATCAGAGACAAAGTCAGCCAAAAACGAACGGGAATCAGCATCACAACTTTTGTCTCCAGGAGAAGCTTCAACAAGTGAGTATTTTAGACAGCCAACAAACAACGTTTCTCCGAAGGATAGACCAACGTCAAGAAAAATAGAGGAAAAGAAAGTGAGCCCTGAGCCTTCCAATGAAACTGAAGAAAAGTCGATTGATGCGCCAAGGAACAAAAATAAGAGCAACGCGAAACAGACCAAAGAAACTACCAGTATCAGCAGTGCATCACCGGAAGTAACCCCTCTTGTTGTAAAAGAAGAGAATAATGACAATGGAAACGAAGACTGCAGTGAAGGAAAAATTGTCTGTCCCTTTTGTTGGAAGAAATTAAGTGACAAGTTAACTGGAACAACTCATGTGAAGGCATGCGCGAAAAACGTCCCCATTCCACAGATAATTGAAGCCATGCAATTGCAGGAGAAGCAGATGCAAGAATGGGAAAAGCTCGGCTTAGCCTTTCCTGGGTTTGCTGCAGGAAATACTAATAACAACGGTAAGAAGACTAAGAATGGAACGGGAACGACCAGAGCAAAAACTGCGGGTGGAGGTAGGAGTAGGAAAAAGGCAGTTCAGGTCGCCACCGGGGATCCAGAGTTTGAATTGGCAGTTGCTTTATCAATGTCCCTTCACGAAGAGCTAGAAAGCAGGCAATCCAAAGAAAATCAGTTTATAATTGAAAATGGACTTGAAAAAGAAATTGATTTAGTTGAAGTCAAACAAACTATAATTAAGGATTCCATAAAGGAGACCAACTCCCGACAAGCTAATAAGATTTCTCCGACCCTGACAGTGACAGCGTCAGCAGCTCCTCGTGTAAGTAGACGACGTGGAAAGAAGGTTCAGTTAAATGATCTTCCTTTGTATACAGTAAATGATGATCGAAAGAAAGCAATAATATGTGAACGCGTGTCAAAAATACTTGATGAATCCGAAAAGGATAAAGATCAAGAATTTTACATACGAAACAAGTTTCCGTCCGATGATATTGGAATACCTAAAAGACTTATGCAATTTCAGAACAAGGTATGGCAATTGCCATTTGCTGTTTTTCATAATATTTTACTTGCATTCGTTAACTTTACCATGTTAATTTATTATACAGGAAAACCCTCTCTGGACTCGGGCTCAAGCTACTCTAGATGAGCCGGATGAATCTTTCAGCGTTCTTGCATTGCCGGATCCTTCCCACAAGCTAGAAATGACTTATCCTGGAACGGATGAATCTCCGGACGAGCTTCAATCGACTGATACTTCATTTGTTTTACCAGATATCAAAGAGGATCCCAGCCCCACGAACGAGAATGTTGCCAAAAATGATGTTGCTGCTCAGGTAGGACTGAAGCTACACTTTACTGCTTTAATGTAGAAAAACGGATATTCTTGTAATTATTAAGGTTCTTAGTCATGATAAATGTTTTTAAAAATTATTTTGCAGCCTGCTGTAGCTAAGAAGAAGGACAAAAAATTGAAATTGACAGCCTCAAACGTCAGGGACGTTTCCAATTCTTCAACTTCATTTACGGGCTCTTCGATTGCTTCGCAATCTAAAGATGCAATAAGGAAGCTACCGCGTGTCATTCAGGATATGGTGGAATTGTTAATGCATAAAAAAGAGTGTGACATGATATTGTATGGTCGAGAAGAAAAGCCTATCAAATGTCATAGTTTTATGCTACTTGCACGGTGTCCACGGCTCTTGAGCGAGGTTATAGAAGAACAACTTGGGAAACGCATTCGTCGAGTAATACCGCTAACAAACTACAGCCATAAAACAGTCAAAGCATTTTTATGGTACGTTTACACTGGGAAAATCGACGAAAATTATGATGAGAAGTTGTTGGACGAGTTGAAGGATTTAACTTCGACGTACGGTATGTCATTTAAATCGGAGGAAGAGGACACAAACCCAAACACGACTAGGACAAGTAATTGCAGCGTAGAAGTTCAAACTGAAATCGTGACGACAGAGGAGTCTTTCACAATGACTGAAAGTTTGGAAAGGTGCTCAGTAGAAACGGGATTTGATTCATGTGAAGGTATGTGCGCTATATATGCTTCAATCAGTAAAAAAAAATTGTTTCGTGCTCTGTTTTATGTAAATATGATAAATTAATAATTATTTCTTTCCATATATGTTACTTTTTAGAGTACAAGGCTTCCCAGGAATTATTTACTACATACATCGAGGAACCTCAAATTGATTTACAGAAGAATAAATCAAATTCTCCTGTAAAGGAGACCTTCCAGCTAGCTGACATGATTGAAAATACACCTGACCATGACGATGAGGAGGGCCCCTATTCAGACGTAGACTTATTTGAGGATATAGAGAATGAGATGAAAGCTTTACAATCTCGACAGTCAGTTCCAAACTGTACTGCTGGTACTGCCACCATACCTGTGAAATCGAACTGTGCTTTGCCTGTACCTGAGCATATTGATATTGATGTGCCCAAACCTGTGGAGGCGTCATCGTCGGAGGAAGAGTTTTGGAAGGAGCTGAGATCTCCATCCTCCTCACTGGATAATGGCAAGAAACGGTTGAGAAGTGATTCTCCGTTGGTAGACCATTCCAATCAACTTTACACAGGAACTCAGGCTGCTGAAATATTGGAGGCACATTTCGCTGGTGATGATGAACAAGAATATCCGACAAAGGCAATTAAAAAACAAAAATTAGAGTGTAGTGACGTAAAACAGGCAAATGGTTTTAATGAGGATTTTGAAATGGAAGTAGATAATTTAAACGGTGAAGGTGATAGTGTAAATAAGTGGTGTGATGATGATGATGCTTTGTTTGACATCAGTTATAACGGGAATCCTCATCATCAAAGTGGTTTAGTTACGCCTAAGAGTAATTTGGTGAAATCTCGACGAAGCGTGTCGACCCCTAATTTATCTATTATAGAACCTGACCATAAAGCTAATGATTCTCCATTTTATAATAACCAACAGAATGCTGGTAATGAAGCAGACCCTTTTTGGGATGCCTGCGATGATTCTGTATTTGCCAATATTCCAGATGAAGTATTAATGAAGGTAAAAACGCCCAAGATTGTGAATGGAAATGGAGCAAATCATTGTTTCCGAAACGCCACTACTACTGCGACATGTGCTAGTCAAAAGAGCTCAACACCGATTTCACATACCAGGCGGCGACTTTCGCCCAGAAATTTGTCCAAATGCGATGATGAAGAGTCTTTGTCGACGACAACAACGACTAAAAAGTGTAATAAAACTGGACGAGGGAATGGAAACGGCAAAGCAAAGCCACCTCCTAAAATAAAGCTTCCTCGGAAGCTACAATCGACCAAAAATGCGTCTCAGTTTGAGTGTAACACTTTCGCAAATGATTCATCCCAGTCTCAACAAGACATCAGTAAATCTCAGCCTCCACCACCGCAACCATTGGCAGAGTCCACCAACAGTAGTAATAGTAAGTCGCCCATGTTGAACTACAGTTTGATCGATACACCAATTCTGAAGGTTTGTATGTTTTTTTAATAAACTTGAGTAATGTATGTGAAAGTATTATTCATAAATTACAATTTTAAAATATTTGTCTGATTTGTTTTGTTTCTAGCAAGAGCTGAAGAAGTACGGAATCAAGCCATTGCCTCGCTCAAAAGCCAAAGTGCTCTTACGTCACATTTACAAAGAAACGCATAAATGATTATATTATGACGTAACTAATTTTGTACAGGTTTTTTAAAAGCCATGTTCGCAGTAGTGATATTGAATAGTTCATTGTAATTGACATTTTAAAATATTATGTTTATTATAAAAAGAATTTTCATTTTAATAATCTTAACTAACTATAGAACGAAATAAGTTTTGCGATTTTGATGTACGTATAAAGTATTTTTTAACTTTTATAACGATTCTACACGGAAATTGAAATAACATTAAGTAAAATAAAAGGATACTAATATTCTTTAATTATTTGTACAAAATATGACCACTGATCAAATTAAATTGCTGTTCCTCTTTCCAAATTCTGCTTGATTTCTGAAGTGTACTGTCCATAAAACCGTTCCAATTTCTTGTTGAACTTCATGTTTCTCTCGTTGATGTAATCAATGTCAGCCTCGTCATTATGTGTCCGCCTTCGGCTGTATTTTTCGCGTTTTTCGATTCTGAAAATAATCGAATTACATCCAATTAAACATACGTTTAAATTACTGCACCACTGTTAAATTATGCTCATTAAAATTCTCCACTGATTCTCCATATTAACTTACTGTTTTTCCAAGTCTTGTACCATACGATCAATGTTTTCAGGCTTATCCTTGTGCAAACCATGAATAAGCGTATCTTTTCCAGCGTAAAATGCTTCTTCTCCCAACGCTTCTTTTTCTTCCTCATAATTGTTGACATCAACCTTCATATTGGTAACCAATCGCTTGTACTGTCGAGCAGTAGCTTGTTCATAACTGGAGAAGCCTTCATCAGGGTTCTTCTTTCTGGCTCGCAGCCTATTAAGTCTGTCCAGTTCATCGGCCTGAGAATTTAAAAGTTTTGCTCTGTCATAATCCACGCCTTCCGCCTCACATTTGGAACGTCGCTCTTCATCTTCCAGTATCCATTCAGCTCTTCGCTTTCGTGCTTCAAAGTTAGTAGGTAGTTTAGCACGTCTTTCCTCTTCTTGAACTTCGTGGAGGTTTAGCTTCCGGGCTTCATTCTATAACCAAAAAAAAATAAATATTCATGAGTTTAATACGAAAGCAAGAGAAGTTCAATAATAAAGCACGTTATACAGCTTAAATTAACTTATTTATTTTCTTACCCTTTTCGTGTGAAGCTCACGTAACTTCTTTAATCGATCTGCTTTCAGTGATTTTGAAGATCCAGCTGACGCCCCAGCTACGGCTTTACTACTACTGGACGCCACAGCAGGTACATTATCATCCTCAGTTGTGGTTTTAACACTGGAATTATCATTACCAACGGCTGCTGCCATTTTAAGTCACAATCTACTTCAAAAGCTTACAAACCAAAAATTGCCTTCACCAGTGGCTATTTTCGTCCAAGATTTGCACAAATATTAACTGGAAAATCTATTTGTAATTTTAATTGCTGAATTATATCTGATTTTATTTTTTTTAAATAAGAGTTTTTAATTAATTAAACTGTAGCCTATTTTTCGTCTTTAACTTTCACCAGCTTATCATATGGTTAGATGTTAGATGAAGGTTGTCGTCTGTTTAGCAATAATACAAACAATACTGGTGGGCATCGAGCGGGGTGCATTGAGACATAAAAATGTGCTTTAAACATACGCATCCGAATTCTGAAGCAAAATACATGCACCATGCATCTTTGAGAATCTTTATCAAAAGCCATGTCAATGACATGATGTCATTTATGTCATTCCATTCAATTCAAGTAGGTAAATTATGAATTCGTGAAGAAATTCAATCGGTATGATAATATGATTTTCACTGACATAATTAATTAATTAGTAACACAACACATGAAGTTGCACATCTAAAACAGTCTTTTTATTAACAAACCGGGGACAAACTATTGTGCGGTACTGCTAAAAAACAATACTTAATTATGCATATAATGTATAAAATAAATGCAAATGATATAATCAAGCTCCTCAACTAGACAGCTTTTAGACATAGATTAAGTACGTGATCGCGACTATAATTACTAATATCAGGTGCTATGGGGTGGGTGTGACCCTTTTGAAGTTATTACACGTCACAGGGAGTCACTAAAAAATCGTGTAATCAAATAATAATAGAATTTACTTATCTTAATCACTACGCAAGAATAAACGATAATAAGGCTTATCTGAGACATGTACGTAACTGATCTCTATAAAAACAAATGGCACACTGCACTCGTTGACGTTGCTTAAAACTAAAACTGCGTAAATAATACAAGATTATTCAAATAGCATTCTTCAAGATTAGTTTTTGAAGTACTCTTACATATATACGATATTGACTAATATTTAAGTGAGATTTCTGAACATTTTTTATGCATATTATGTAACTTTATACCATCAGTGGTTTTCAGGGGCCAGGGTCAGGCTCGTAGGTTCCATGAATAACTTGTTTACTGCTGCTGAGCGATTTGCTGTTTTAAGATAACTTCTTCTGCTTGATACATTTTCCAAATTACCAAGTAGTCCCTTCCAAGACGAACGAATGAGTATAAGGATATCAGCGTCATGCAAGATATCGAAATCAACTGGTACCATTCGGAAGTTTTGAGAAGTACTGTAAAACAGCTTATCAGTACGCTCATATGGAACCCGACAAGCAGTCGTGGGAATGCGGAACCACTAAATAATATCTGTAAAATCAAACAGGTACATAATAAAATATTACAAGACTTTTTTTAAAGAATGATAATGATGAGCCAGTCCACAGTTATAACAAGATTTACCTGAAAACGCATGTGTGCATTGTTCCCCGGTTCAGAGGCAATGCAAACTAGACCTTCAGCTTTGTAAAGTTCCCGTTGGTGTTTTACAATAGATCCTGGGGTAAATAGGTATTCTCCAGACCAGCTAAAACATAAATTGTTGATATTCGATTTGCTACATTGACTGAAGATTAATTAGATGTTATGTGATTTCAGATAACTTACGAATTTGAAGGAATGTGATTTGGTCGCAATTTTGTCCATCGACCCAGATGGCAAGCAATTTTATGCAGCCCATCACTGAAGTCTGGACAAAATGCTCTGCTAATTAGCAAACCAAAGGTAATCATCCAAGACATGACTAGATGTTGTGTCACCCACCAGAGATCATAATAAACTTGTGCCTGCAATGCCAGGTTAAAGTAAAAGGGTCTCTTCAATGAGCGAGAAAAAATTTCAGGATGCATTAATAGCCTCAAGATGTAATAATATTTTACCTGCGCAAAACACCATGGAATGAAACATGAGTAATACGCAATCAAGCTGCTCAAACTGACAATTCTTTTTAACCGTTTGTTAAATTCCTTGCGAAGAAGTTCCGTTTCTTCTCTGATCAGAGCTGGATCATTGGAACATACATGGTGGTGATACAAAGTTGAAGTGG
Organism: Entomobrya cf. arborea Gr-Col-00668; assembly: GCA_034699025.1. Taxonomy (NCBI): domain Eukaryota; kingdom Metazoa; phylum Arthropoda; class Collembola; order Entomobryomorpha; family Entomobryidae; genus Entomobrya; species Entomobrya cf. arborea Gr-Col-00668. The sequence goes on from JAQIWN010001955.1 coordinate 12,114, forward strand.
GGTCATTCGGGCAGCCCAACGCTTCACATTTTGGGTTATCCAGCTCCTCGATTTCCCAAAGGGACCGACCAGTGATACCGTAAGCGTGAAAATACAGCAAAAACCTAAAAAAATAAATAAAGCCGTGTGTTGACACACAACAAAATATAAAACAACATTTTCTGCTACTGTTAGCTGACAAAACAACGTACGGGCCGAATAAGTAGAGTAAATGAAGAACTCCAAAGCTTCCATTTTTGTAGGTGTGATTGTTCCAAATGTGCACAGTATTCAATAAAACGCCTATGCACACTGATGCCGACATTGTCGCTCGCAGCATAAAGTGGCTACATCTTGGCAATATGCGTTTCAAAATCAAGTAGGGAATCCTTCTTCCAATTAGCAACAGATTGAATATCATCAAGTTAACGTCAATAAGGTAAAAGTTCTGCAATGGACCAAACATGTACTTGCATAAGCAACCTCAAACATTAGAATTTCATGGGATAATGTCTCCAGAAATCATTTACCATTCCAGATGAGGTAAAACTCTGTGGCAGCCACCACACAGTACGATAAAGATGAAGGAACTGCAAGGATTGGAAAACAGTAAAGTGGAACAACAAAATGAATTCAAAAGTCAGAATCGACTCGCGTCCAAGTGGAGGAATCCTAATATGCTTCATTTCAACGGTAGGACACATGCTAAAATTGAAAAAGAATCATCATTTTACTGACTACATAACATTCCTGCTACACATCCATGTTTGCAACCCCTACAACTTCATTCATTCAATTACCGGATTTCATCCGATGCTCCAGTCATCATTACACCAGAACCAGGTGCCCCAGTACCTTGTGAAGAATACACCGTATTGTAACGACTGGAACTAGACGAAGAATTGGACAAAATTCGCCCATTGCTGCTAATTCGACGTCCTCCTCCAGCCATCTAACTCTTTTCAAATAGCCACAGAAATATTCTCACAGATTCTTCTTTTCAGTGAGTCAGTCACTGAATAGTCACTGCTCACGTGCTCACATGAACTGTTGCTAAAGTCGGTAAAATGTCAATGCACCCAGACACATGCACTGAGAAAATCAGTTGTTTTGCTTTTACTACTGGTAGCCGTGTGTAGGTACACAGCTGACAGATATGCTCATTCAGTTCATTCATTCATACGTCAAAATTGCGTGCACAAAAACATAAGGCTTACTTTTCAGCAATTAATTAAACATGAAATTACTTAAATGAACAATTAACAGTTAAGCTCGTATTTTACTACTGTAAAATTGGCTTGTTGAAAGATCATTTTTGCTTCCTTTGATAAAAAGTGCAAGAAGTTGTTTCCTGTCCTTTCTTACTCCTACGCACACAAAAGGGACACTGTTTGAGCATGTGCGTGTAAACTGTAGCCTTTCTCTTGGGTTGTTGCTGTACAGAAAAGAAAGTACTTCTCAAAGAACCGCGAAATTGTCTAAACAGCTTTTCACATAAAGCTTTAGTGTAGTTGTAGTTCATCATGTCAATGTGTGTCATGTAATGTACGGTTTTACAGTCGGTTCTGATCACCTGCTGGAGAAAGTGAAATAGCAAATAGTAGCATGTCTAGTAAATTGCATTTAAATTGAGATGACAGTCGCCCTATAATTGTGTAAAAACAGTTTGTGTTAACTTTCTTTGAAGCGTTCAGTTCAATTTTAAAGGTACGATTCTAAGCCTTTTTCGATCATGTTGTTTGTAATTGACTTTATGACATGTTAGTATAATTATTGGGATACTATATTAATTTTTATTTCATTTCCTTCCCCGGCAGTATTTTCATTTTCCTCGATCAAAATGATTAGACGCTCACCAACGCGGATTGAGCTGAAGCTGGAAGATTTAGGGGATTTCGATTATATTCAAAAATTTGAGAAAAAGAAGGCACCCAACGCTGTTCCTGGAACTGTTGGTGGAATCTCTGCTGCGGACGCCCAAAAATTCATTAGACAAGACAGAATAGGTTTTAGACCAATTAGAGCAGGTGCTGCAACGGGCGGATCTGGAACTAGTGGAACATGGCCAGCGGCAACAAGTGGAGGCTCAGCAGTGGATGTTTTAGCTGAAGTCATGACCGCTGAAGTTGAGGCCGCCACGCTGGAAGCGCAAGAACGGTTGGAAACAGCGGGTAGTAATGGTGCAGCTGGTAGTGCAGGGGGAGCAAATAGGTCGGCTAATAATGCTATAGATAACCCAGCGGATATGGATGTGTCTGGAGATGATGTAGATGTAGCGACTCCTTCAAATATTACAGCAGAAAGTAACGCTTCGAATGCTGACATGAGTTTGGACGAATCTCTGTGATTTGCGTAAACCTTTAGAAAATTCTTTTGTATAAAAATATTCATACACAATTTCTTTGTAACATTTTAAACGTTTTCTATCAAAAATGTTAAACGTGGACGTTTTCGCTGTACGTGTAATTAAAAGTGTTTTGTCTGAAACTTAAACTTTATACGTTTTTCATATTTATAACTGTATAGCTTGTGTATCATTTTAAATTCTTTTTGTTCATTATATGCCTTCGGTTTTTATTCCCAGTTTTCCAGTATAGTTAGAAAATTCTATTTCTAACAATGTTGATCTCGTTTGCTAGAATCTTACCTTGCCTAAAGTTATCTTTTTAACATCAACATGGTAGTGACGTTGCAATAAAAAGTCAACAGTAATAATATTTCACCTCATCTCAAGTACTTCGGTGTGCCAGTTAAATGATTTTGATTATGGAAAGTCACCTCATTGACTTTATTCATTTTCACAGCATGAATACCTTTTTTACAGTTGAATCGGTTTCATTTCAATAGATTGGCGATTCCCATTCACAAAAATTCTTATCGTTGTCTGTTGCAAAAGGCATAAAACTACTCGAAAGTGGAACAATTTGTGATTTCGTAAAGTGTCAAAGAAATACTGGATAATTGATAACGGTAAAGATAAGGGTGTTGAAAATTATTATCTACGAAAATACATATTATTCGTTCTTACATGATCATGAGCAAATATTAAAAATTATGAAAAAGATTACCTATACACAAATAGTACATACCTACATTTTATGCTTGAATTTTGCACACAAAAATGTGGCATACTTAATTGTCAGACTTTTGCTGTTGATTTATTTTTATGACCTCATAAACTGTTTATTTAACAGAACCAAGACTTTTCAAACTCTAAACTGCTGACTGAGGGAGAATGCAGCGATGGGTCTTCCAAATCCGATTTCTGGCTCCGCAAACATTTAGATAACATTCCATAATGATGCTTTTTGGACTTAATATTTTAATGTACAATTTTTATCCACGCTGGAGCCTGTGCTTATGGTCAGGTGCAGTGAAAATCATTCCCACAGATCAAATATTCAATCCAATCCAAGTGCTCTTATCTTACATCGGTTAATAATAGCACTCCTTTATTTACTGTACGTAAAGTGGCATAAACATGTCACTCTTACCTCTTGTTTCGTACCTTTCTCCTTCGTGGCATGGCTCCACGTGGAATTATTCAGGCATGTTCTAATGCCACGTTAGCCTTCAGGAAACGTTCGTTTGGCCAAAAACGCAACATTTTCCAGTCTTCAATTCAAAATTTGATTGCTGTGAATTTCATCTTAAAGAAAGACGCATACATAATGCATTGCATTGATAGTAAGTACTTCGCAGTTATTGCATGATAAGATAATTATCAATGTATCAATTGTACCATTATGTCATGTCACACAAATAATCCTAATGCAGCAGACAACAATGATTTCTTTATACATACATGTTAGATTCTTACAGCCAGACTTGGGCTCGAGACTGAACCAAAGGGTACGGTACGACTTCATAATAATATGTTGAAAAGCTTGTTATATGCTAGATGAGTCAGAGAGTTATTTAGACTTTCAGTTTTAGACTGGTATGTAGTATGTCTATTCATTCATACTAATTTTAATTCACGTAAAGAAAGTTTCTACGTTTCTTTTCCAACCAAGTAAATTATGTGACTCTTTTTCTATTTCAGATTAATCAAGATTCTTGAATTGCTTTAAAAAAAAATTATTTTTAAAGTAAAACATTTCATCTCCCCATGCTATTTGTCATATGTTGCTCAATGATAATTCTTCGTAATCTAGAATGCACAAGCCCAAAATAGTTCCAAGTTTGATGACCTGTGTTTCTGAAGTTTATTACAGGTGAAATTGTAATTACGTTGCATTCACTCGATTACAGCAACACCTTATGTATACGTGACTAAATTAAATCGCATTGATAAGCAGTGACGAAACGGAACGAAACGTCTTATTTCGTCATTTTTCGTGTCTTAAGTAAACGATTTGGGGATCGTTATTCTTGTTTTCATATTTACAAAATACAGATAAGGTTTTTATTCAAACAGTTATTTTATTTACGCATATAAAACTGGAAACAGTTAAAATATGCTGAGTTTACGAAACCGGCAGTTATAATTTTTGGCTGTTATAAAATAAAGACATTTTAATATTAAAAGTATAAATCGTTAGTTGTCTTAAAATATGTGATGCTATACATGTCATGTCACATAAAAGGGTAAAAATATTGTAAGCTTAATGTTTGCATACAACATACAAAAGTTTGGAGAAGAGGCAGGGGAAACCATAAAACTGATTTTGTTGTAGAACTGAATATGGGGAGGTTAATATTATGCTTTGAATTGTCAAGATATCCAATATATTGTACAACAAACCGATTATTATTTGTTTCTTTTTACAAGGTACATAATAGTGGTTACAGAAATGGAACGAGCAAGATAAAAAAAACGACGATTGTGTGTATGATGACTTGATTTCATGATTCATGATGATGTATTTCCAGACAAACATTCTTATCATCCCCATCCGTTTCTTATCTCTTCTCGTTTTTTGGTTGATTTTTTAGTATTGGTTACACAATGATGATGTTGATGAGTCGGTTTTCGTTTTGTGTACTTACGGCTTATGGTAAAGTTGAGCCTATAAATCCGACTTGAAAATCATTTTTTCTCGTCAAATCAACAGAACAACTGGTTGTGTCATTTCATCAAGGGTTGTTGAGCAGTTCCCACTATTCTTTTTTTTCATTTTAGGTTGTGTTGATTCAAGTTTCTATCAGATCAGTAATGAGAAATTCGTGTAATTTTTTTTACCTATATTTATAGTTCATCCCCTTCTTGTTGTTGAGTTGTGCATAATGTGATATGCGTCTGCAGTTTTTTGTAGTTCAGGTATAACGGTCAGAGTGCTCACATCACTTTGATGTGTATTTCCGCAACAATATTATTTCTTGAACAGGGACGCTGTAGTTTCCAGAAGAGCCAGCAAGCAGGTCAAGTCAGGAGTCAGGCTCCAGTTTTTCCAGGAATTCTTCGTTTCATCAGACAGGATACTTTACTACAATACAAGTGTACTGGATGAAGGTATTTTCCTACTCGGGATGATGGAAGTGTTAACATACAACATAGGAAATATCTTTAGATTTTGCAAGGGCATTGAGTTGGAATTGCAGATCTAGGCATGATTTGTTTTTAAAGTGTTATGCCAGATCTAACTCTTCCAGCTCATTGCTCTTTGCATATTTCATCCCCTATCGTGTAGACCATGTGAATGAATACCTGGTGCATAATATGCTCGTGACGGAAAGAAGAACGGTTGCTCAACTATTTGCAAATATTTCTCAGGATGGAAGCCAAGTAGGAAACGGATGTTAAATACTCAACCCAGCCCCGGAAATCCCATACAAGGACGCTATAAAGTATATGAGTGGTTTCATGGACTAAGTGGAGAAGTGGTCTTGTCACTTTGA
>JAQIWN010001956.1:0-17930 GCA_034699025.1 Entomobrya cf. arborea Gr-Col-00668
TCAGTATTTCAGACATGGTTTACCTGTATTTTAAATTTTTCAGGTATTTTAGTATGACAACTTCTATAAATGCAGTAAGGAAAGCCAGTTCGTGAAAACGACAATGCTGACTAATTCTATGTCATAAGCAATTCATTTCCAGGGCATAGTACGATATTAGTAGCTATATGTAAGAGTTATGAAAGTTTAGATATACAGATAAAATGTTAATTTTTATTTAGTCCCGTATAACGATGATTCTATAAATTTACAAAAGTTTTCGCAAACCATATGACGCTAAAACAATATAGATATGAATTGATATCGTAGAACTGGAAAATGATATAAATATATAATGGGATGAAATTATGTATCATGAGATAAACAAATAAGCTTCCATTAAGACTATCAGATAACATCTAATTTTGCAGTAAATTTTCCACAAAAGATTGAAAGATATAAGAAGTTAGGACCAAAGACGAGGGGCAAACACGTGAGTGTAATAGGCTTCGTTTTCGTCCATAACTGCAGTAGGTTAATGGATAAAATTTTCTGATAAATTGAGTCTCAACTCAGTGTGAACGAGCGGATGAATATCTGACCAGATTTTGATTGTATAATTTACTTGATATAATCAAGCTACATTCTGTTATATAACTTGCTCGTGTCTTTGAGCTGTGGATAGTCCAATAATAAATTAAAATATATTGATACAATTTTTGCGAAAATGATGGACCGTATTTTGTCTTGAATTTATTTACTTTTTTTCGTACTACCATTAAAAACGTGTAAATTACAATGTGGAAAATTATACAATTTTAAAATTACACTTCTTAAAAACAACAGGCTTTAAGATTATATAACACTGCTTTAATTCAGTATATAATTTGAAATGTAGTTTACAGTGAGGTAATTATAAAATTCTTTTAAAGATTAGAAAAAATAAAAATAATGTAAATTTATGTCTTTGCGATAAAAATACATGTATTGGGTTGTCTTTTACGGTAAAATATTTATAGTTAAATGAATCATTACACAATCAGATAAAAACTGCTCCAATTGAGTCGATCCCGTACATAAATATTATTCAACGTGTTTTTTTACTCGGACAGGAAACTATATATGCAAGCTAATATTATTAAATGTCGTACAAGCTCTCATTTTGTGCTGAGCAACAGAATATTAAATGTTTGACTGCCTGATTCAAGAATTCGATATTGGTAGATATTACTAAAGTTTGTCCTAAATGAGACAGCTAATGCAATCACATAAGTGAATGGGCGTTTTATATTAGCATATATTTTTAGATAAAAAGTTCACGTAAAATTTGTGTAATTGTTCTTTTGAAGTTTAAACAAAATGGGACGATCAAAAAATTGATTTTTAAGACCGTAGTTACCTAAGTTTGAGGTTATGCTTACATTTTTGCATACATGTTTAACTACAAATGATATATTTCATTTTGAAAAGGATACTTTGATGTTACTGTACCAATAAACAGAAGAGTTTTGTAATCAATTATTATTTTAATAATTACTTTGATTAACTAATAACATGTTGGTACTTAGCGTCATAGAAAGCTGCAAACAATTCAAAGGTGTAAGTGCATCCATAAAATTACAGTACCCTATCATTATTTATAATGGTGTGCAAGATTTATAAAACTTAAGTTCCCATTTTCGAACAATCGTTAGTAAAAGTAAATTCTTCTTCAACTTCATAACGCTCAGAATTTTCGATGAATTTCTGTAAACAGTAGAAATTTGCCTAGTATAGCCATAAGGACATGAAAACAGTCGACAAATATGAGGAACAAAGTTGCAACAAGCAAGAATTCAGCATATAAACTTTCTACTAGTGTTGACACAACCATGGAGCTTAAAATAATAGGCCCCGAAATAACAATCAAGATTAGTGAATTTCTTTGAAGCTCATTTAGCATTACAGCTATGACCTGCATATGTCTGTATACTATACCCGTTTGGTGAATTGCAGTTCTTTGTCCGTTATTTCCGAAAAGGCAACACATTTCTCGAAATCTGTAAAATTAACATTTACATTAATTAATTTTAGGTGGCGCAAAAAACTCACATATTTTAGTAATTTGACTAACTTACGTTTCAACATCATTCAGTATAACAGTTATAGACAAAGTTTGTAGCATGGATAGCACAAGAACTGGAGCAGCAAGTGCAAACACCCAAACCCACAAATTATATGCCCCAAGAAGCACTGCCTTGGTTGGTATATTTGGAGTTACTATGGCTGTTTTAGGAGTTATTTGTTTGATTTTATTTGTCACGTTTACTGCGATGGTAAATGATTATAGTGTAAAATTTGGAAAATATTTAAGGGTAAATGTGTTTCAAGGTAAAGAAGAACAGCGCATTATAAGATCGTTTAAAGTGGAATCTGTGAAGAGTGGGGAATTTTATAAAATTCAAAGAATAACTTGCATGACAGTATTGGGAATGATTTCCAACCTATGTGGTTTCATATTGATTAGTGTGAAATTTTAGCTAGAAATTCAATAAGAATGGATATATTTTCCCAAACTACTAAATATCTAGTCTCTTAAAAAAAGTACTGACACTGCAAGTCATAGAAATGACTATTAATCCCGGGTCCTAATGAAAAGTACGGTTCCCATGACCTTAACATGTAAAACTTCATCAGGTGGTAATAATCATTACATTGTTTTTTCTTAGATTTATAGGTGTACATATTTACTTTCATTATCTTTTTCTCTTTGAATAAAACATAAAGTATTTTTACGTTTTACGCAGTAGACATAGTACATAATGTTAACAACACGCACGAATAAATGGAAAAATTTGTGATGGTGGGAAGAAAATTATACAGAATATTTGACAGAATATTCCACCTGTACTTCCGCATACTCCTCAGCTTCATAACTACCTTGCCTGCCCATGTCATCCATCATATCTGATATGCCGAGGAAGGTGAAATCTTCATAATGAGAAGTGTTTCCATCACTCTGCCCTTTGGTTTCGAACGGTGACACTCGACATAGTCAAGTCGGAAGCTTTTTTTAAAGCGTTCTACACGGTCAGCAGAGTTCCATATTATGTTGTTTTGGTGGACTACCGAACTACCACTTATTTGTTCCACCAGTTTCCATTGTCTCGTCTGGAGTTTCCCGTTGCGAATCGTCTTTAGTGTCAACTTGTTTACAGGAAGCTTATCTTCATACAGACAATCCATGTCTCCGTCCGTGAGACCGGTGTCATGATGTAGACTTTTGAACTTCAGTGACTCCGCAGCCTTGCATATATGTGCTAACTTTTGTTGGCTAATGCTCACTTCCCCATTGTCAATGAATGTTACAAGAGCACTCCGGTCCCAGGATTCCATGTCCTCCAAATAGATTACGAAATTGGATGATTGGTTATCAGTAAGAATTAGATCAAAGTAGGTGGAGCAATAGGACAGGATCACACGATGGCATTTAATACTTTGACCTTCATATGCTAAAGTAACGTCCACAATTGCATCCCTTCAAGTAATTTACGAAAAACGTTCTGGAGCACTGTACTATAATTGTTCCAACGAATAATAAGCTGGTCGGAAGACTCCATTGTAAATTAGACAGTTAATAGAAGGACGCGTATAAAACACACTTGCGTTCTATTCCATCAAGATGCACTTTCTCAGCAAAGCACATAAAATCTTTTTCCGTTTTATTCACAAAGCCCCCTTATTCACCTCACTTTAAAATTCTCATGATTTGTCACCACGACTCCTCTATGAATACTATTTTTTTACTAACCTTCTCCACGAAACAACTTTTATTATGCTATGTTATCTGTTATTATTATTAAATGTTTAGCTGGAAAACCTTGTTTCTTCCCGACACCTCGTTGAAGTAGTTTTCAGCTTACCATGTAATCTCATAGGGTAGTTTTGGGAACGTCAAATTTTTCAGAAACTTGCTGAAACGTCATGTGCCTTCCAATATACAAACTGCAGCATCAGTAAATTACTTCAACTTTGTGTTTTCTAAACATCCCTCTTTTCTTCGGTCGGATCTCCGGCGGGAGGGAGGACATTTTCAAGTTATTCGATGATTCACTTCGGTTTGTGCCTTGAAGATTTGTTCATTTCCGCTTTCAGTTCATCCTTCCTCTGAGTGCGCTCCTGACTCTGAGCTTTAAGTTTCCTCATTATGATGAAAAGTTGTGCAACGAGTCAGTTTAACCGAAGAACCATGAATTCATTCTGATTGTAAATCTGATGTTTTTTTACAAAAGCCAAGTACACAAAAAATCTACACAACCGTGTGATGTAATTTGTGAATATTATTCATTTTTACCTTTTACCGTTAAGTTTGTTGTTTCTTCAATTTAAATTCTATTTAAGGATTTTAACACATCTATTTCATTACATCATTGACATTAAACTTGCAACAACTGCGTAATTTAGATGTATTATGTAGTAATTTTAAAATTAATCACATCAATAAAGACTGAAACAATTTCACACATTTGGACGCCCAGCGGTAAAAGAAACTCAAGCTTCAATCTTCAAAAGTTACTATGCTGTTTATTACATTTTAATTTGGTCTAGTGCAAACTGACTTTAGATATATGGTATCGGACATGACGTAAGACTATGAATTCGATAAGAAACGCTTAAATATATTAAATGTTGATATGGCGAGATGGGCAAAGCCTTAGAATATTAATGCGTATTAGAATTGTCATGTAGCTGCTTTAGTTTTTTTTATCATAGCTCAAGATTGAAAAACGTAGACAGTCCAGCGAAGACGAAATATCATCAATGACTTAATGCTTCAATGCTTTATTTTGAAAGTTTCGATAGCAAATTATTAAATACACAATCAAACATTATTTGTAATTTATGTACTCCAAGGGATTACTATGTATCATTTTAACAAATATTTTACCTACAATTAAATGGGTCATATTCTGAATCAACTTTTGTTGAAATTTGTAACAAAAATACAATCGAGCTCATTTTTACACAGTGGCAATCAATAAAGTCACTTTCCAAAAGAAAGACTAATTTTAAGGACAATATATTATTTTTATGGTTTACCCTTTCTTAAATTTCTGCTTCCTAAACAAGTAACAAATTCACAGTGTGCCCCACATTAAAATTTACCAAGTGTAATGATAGCAATTCATCATAGAAGTTACTTCCACCAAACTGAATTTTAATGCAAGGCAAAGACCTTAAATACCTTTTGCATAATTTGTCCTTCATAATTTTGTCGACCCTCATTATACTTTGCAAACAGTGTCGTGAGATAACCACAACTTGTCCTTTCGCACTTCCTTCCAAACCCAAGAATACTATTACGCAATTCAGAACAACCAACCCAAACATCAAAATCTGTGTTTGTAATAGGCGCTCATATAAGCATACCAAAATGTACAAACTAAAAATGAAGGCAAATGAAGATAGAAATGTGAGAAAAAAAACCATATAGCCTTGATGGAAATTATTGTATGCCACAGTGAGTACCTGCACTTCTCGCCAAAGTTTCAAAACATTTTCTTCAAACTTTGCAGATTCAGTTTTGCGATAAATTTGCACACGCTTTTCTATTAGGCGAATGTAGTTGCAAAAACAGTAGCACGGCACTAGACCATAAATTACAAAGCCCAGTATAGCATTACCAAATCCAAATAGAAACATCCAAGCAACAAAAGAAGCAGAAATTATACGGAAGAAAACGTAGTATGTGGCGTTAAACGTAGCAAATTCCAAATCAAAATTTGCTTCATTTTTACAATCAGTGTACCAAGTATTGCCCAAGTGCATTGGTGTACATGGAGTCAAAAATAAATCCAGCCATATGAATCCCACTAATGAAGGCAAGGTTGCAATTGCAAGATGCAGATATGAGTTCATCAAATAACCAAATCCAGTTTTTGCCTCTTTAGGAATCCAGGTTTGCGCTGTTTAAATAAAATAAATGTAGATATTTAAAATTGCTTATAAATTAATTTAGATACCTGTAAACCAGTCCAATAATATTTACCATTGTGCGTGTTTTCAAAGTCCAACACGGAGTTAAAGACATTATTTATGTCCCAGCGTTTTCTATATACCTCGGTCAACACAAGAACCGCAAAACCCAAACAAGTATTGTAGAATATTGTTTGAAGAAGTGCAGACGTAGAGGATGTTTCAAGATGATAGAGAAACTGAAGCCAGATTCCAATAATGGCAATCGTACAAATGGTTGCGTTTCTCAGGTACGCTTTTTCATTTCCTGTTGAAACTTCAAAAAGTTTTTCTCTTTTTCCTGTTGTGTGAAGTGTTGTTGTCAATCTTTTAAAAAGTTTCAAGTGCTTCAGTACAGTTGGTAGTAAACCTTGGGCGATCAACATTTTGACAGAATTCTCCAGCTAAACTGCGAATAGAAATGGTTTCAAAATTTGGAACGAAAATTTATTTTGAAATAAATATGTTCTCGTTTTTAACTGCAGAATGTCGACACGACTCTGAAGGGCTGAAGTGGTTAAATGTAAAATTATTTTCTAACTTCATTGGTCTCCTTAAATATATTCGGCCAAAACTCATTTTATTATTTAATTCCAACGTTGATCAATTTTTTATTGTATTATATCCTCATTCGAAGTTTCTTATCCGTAAGAAATATTATTGATGGATGAAGTTTAGCTTGCAAGCCCACTCTTTTGTCTTTTGTACCATACCCATTTTCATAAAATATTATTTTTTAAATGTCAGAAAGCGGAGTTTTCCTCATGCCATTTTAGCCATATTTGATTATTCATGTTTTAGTAATCTTTGAGTTCAATTTAAACAGATTTAAAAATTATCTTCGAATTTTGTTGTACCATTTCAGTTTTTAACTGTGGTAATATAGATGCCAATAAGAAATTATTCATCTTGTTTTACAAAATCATGTTTAGTTGACAGTTGTAAACCTTCAACTTTTTTATTACAATATTTTAAATTATATTTAAAAAGAGAAAAACAATGCTTTCCTGGCTTCGCTTAAATATTTCCATCAATGATTGATAAATATCTCTATCTCTCACAAAACCAAAAATATGCCTTTCATTGTAGATTAATTGAAATAAATATATGCATGTAAATTTAAGCTCACTAGCTATTTGACGTCGACAAGAGTCTTTGAATAATAACTTTTTTAATAAGAGTCCCATCTGAAATTTAAGTTTATCGATGCTGCGTCGTAATTATGGTCCCTTATTATAAATATCCCATGAAAATTATTATGTCAGCGTATTTGAACATTTATATATGTTATGATTGCCATTTAATCTATGAGAACTTTGATCGAATGTTTTTCGGACCCCGAAAATAAGCGTTGAATACTGAATTATGTATTTTGATTCCAGAGGGCACGGTTATGACAGCCACGGTTGTATAATGACACATTTTATTTGACATTGCCTCGGGATTTTATCATGATGAAGCTTGCATAAGATTTTCAAATTTTCGGACTCGTCTTATTTTAATAATGCAAACGCTTTAATATTTAATTTCATTCTGTAATAAGAAATACCGTAGTACTTGGTTTACCTATGGTGATAATACTTAAGATTTTTTGTATATTTGGCCCTGATTAATAAAAATACAAATTAAATCAATGCTAAGTTAGAAAAAGGTAAAACTTTTCATCAAAATCATTGTTTTCATTAAAACATATTGGCTGCGTTGTCACGCTGGGTAATAATTAAAATAGTATTACCTTTTAAAGATGCTTGTAACTTTAATCAATACTGAATATTTCACAAAGTGAAAACACCTGGAAGCCTTCAACGAAAGGAAAAATATTTTAAAATGTAACTTCAAAGTCAAAATCGGTTTCTAAAAGGTTCTTATAAGCATCAGGACAAACTATAATTGTTTTTAGTCAGGAAAATGAGTCCATTCGGATTTTTAATTTGTTCTCTTTTGTTTCATGTTCTCATTCTCAAAACTGTAAATCCAATAGATAATAGTAAAAATGTATACAATGTTCTTGACCTATAGTTTTGAACTATTTCAAAGTCAAGCTCAGATGTATAACACAAAAATATTGAACGGCGTTACGTAAAGCATTCACATTCGGTACATATGATTAGTATTATAACTTGGTTAAAAGAAAATTATTTGAAAGTAAAATAGCTTTTTTATAAAACTGTTTGTGCGAATGCCGTAATTACCACGTAAATTGCTTTTGCGTTGCATAATTGTTTACGATTTTTGGCTTTGATAGCGATTTCATTAATATAGTAACTGAATCTGATAAGTAAAGTAATAGTAAACCACTCAATCAAATGTTCAGTAGACAACCACGACGGCGATTGTTAGATAACCCATATTATGGGGACAGAATAAAACATACTTCATGATGACATAACTAGTTTTAGTCCGTACCAATTTCAGTCAAATAACTCTACCATTTCTCTCCATTAATTATTGGAATGTAAAACAAGTTAAAAAGGGGCATTTTGATAAACCAATTGACACTTAACTTGAAACGATACCAATAATGGTTTTTGTGTAGTGGATATTTCCAAATTAAAAGTACTTTCAACTTTCAATAATGAAACAATAAAAAATTGAATTGATATTCAGAAGATCCAGACTTGATAAAAGAGTATGCTTGGTTGTAATTCAATTTGACGACGAAATATTCGAACCCAAAACGAACAAATGGACTCGTTTCTTTTAAAGTTATTTCTGATCATAACACCCAATAAAGTGTAATTCTAATATATTAAAATTTAGCGTGTGAAGTAAAACGTTATTCCAAACATAATTGTTCGGGCAATTATATGTTCATTTTGGAAAACACAAATACAAGTTTAAAAAATCTCATATAACCTTCCAAAGGCTTACAATGGTTTTTAAACTAAAATTATTCGTTAAAACAATTTCAATCGGGAAGGTATTACTTCTTATTCAACACTTCATTGTGATTTCGTGTTCCACAACTACTTTAGGACACCATTGTAAAACAGAAATTCACACAAATCAAGAATTTGATAAATTTTTTCGTGTGTGGTTAAAAAGTGAAATACGAACTTGGACAATAATAACCCCTACGTTTTTGATATTAGTACGCCATTCCAATCAAAATTGCGTTAAGGAAGAAACCGATAGTTTAATTTATATGGTTCGAAAGCATGGACTTTATCCAATGGTCACTGGTTTTGTGTCGAGGGATAAAGTCAAAAACCACTTGATTTCTAACCTAATAGTCATTACATCTTTGAATTCAAAGAGCTTTGTTAATGAGCTTTCTAAAATATTGCTAAAAGCTACATCTAAAAGAAGAGACTCGTTTCTTTTCATTTCCACTTCTCAAAATATTTTAGAAACCCAAATTTATTCAAATAAGTTTTTTACCGACCTTCGTAACAAAAATGCATATGCCTTAGACACCAACCATATATTTTGTGACCAAGTTACATACAACAAAGGTATTCCTTTAATTCATTTATTTTCCGAGTATGTAAAAATAACAAGACCTCGTGTTATGGGATTTAATGTTCGAGGGCGCCATTTTAAAATGGCTGGTTGTGTAGACGCATTTCCATACCACTTTATACTCAACCGATCACCATTGCAAGAAGATGGCACCGAGTATCGTATTTGGACAACAACTTCAAAAGCATTTAACTTTACGTTCGACTCAATCTACGATGAAGGCACTGGATACGCAACACTCCTCGAAAATGGCACCTGGACCGGAATGATATCAAATTTGCTTTATCCTGAAAGAAATTTTGACTTTTCAGTGACATTTGGCCTGGCTCTTTTTGACGACACGATTGAATTTTTATCCACTGCTACATACTCTCTCAGCTTGACATTTGTTCAGGCCCTTCCAAAAACTAACACGGCTTCCTTCACAGCATTAATTTCTCCATTAAAACCGGAAGTATGGTTTGCCATCCTTCTTACCTACTCGATAATTTGCTTAGGAATTTTAACAGTTAGAAAAATTAACGAATTTTCCAAAAGTCTCCGATTCGAGTCAGTGTTTCAATCGTTTTTTGTTCCTTATGGAATTGCAATGAATCAGGATGCAGCTTTTTCAGATTTGATAAATATTCGCAACATTATTTTGCCATGGATGCTGTTTGCATTAATTATTGGAACCGTTTATCAGACTTTATTGACTTCTTTTCTGACTTGTCCAACTTTTGCCTCTGTGCCACACACTTTTGTAGAGTTGGCGGGAAGAAGAGATTACAAGGTTATGCTTCACGTGCTAGGAAACCTGGAAACAGAATTTTTCAAACAAAGCACTAATCCTGTAGTAAAGACTATAAATTCACGACTAAAACTTATACCGACAGAGGATAAAGTAACTTGTTATCATGAAGCTGTATACGCAGAGAAAAGTGTATGCTTTGGTTGGTTCCCGGGGAGTACCATGAAAATGTCTGGAATGGGAATTGTGAATGAAAATAACTTGGAAAAGGAACCATTTATAGTAAGCAAGGATGATGGAGTTTTTACAATGCTAACTGTACCGTTTCCAAAGGAATCAATATTTATTGATTCATTTGCACCAATTATTGGGGCATTGGTGGACAGTGGCATTCATGAAAAGTGGAAGGAAGATATTGGGATGATGTTTAAGTTGAAGGGATTAAGAAAACGGAGGGCAGAATCTAGAAGGGCAGAGGAAGAGGTTAAAGGGGAAGACCTTCTGAAGCTTAGAAACTTGGTAGTGGTTTTTATGATTTTGGCTGCTGGACTAATTTCGGCAATTTTTGCGTTTTGTGGTGAAATTGGAGTTGGATGGATCAGACCAGTGAGTGGATCGTAAAGTATGTTGCGTCTCTTCATTTTTAATTTTCCGTATGAAACATGAATTAATTTTTCTGCTAGTAATTTGGATAATATTTTGTTCAGGGCATGTTGTAAAATTAAATTTAAGTGCAATCAAAAAATATTGAAAATTACTTTTCGGTTTAGTTTGGTTCTGTTATGACTAAACATATTTGTAAAATTATAAATTGAGTTTTGTATTAGCTCCAATAAGTTATATCATCTATCATTCCGTTATTTTATTGCGAGAACTTATGTATTTTTTATTATATTCTACAGGGTTGGTCTCGTCAAATATTTTCCAAAAACACAGCAAACCACGAGCCAAAGTTGATCCATTTACCATGGTTTACCTTTTAGATACAATTTGTATTAAGGCTTATATAAAAAATCAATTAATAAATCAATCAAAATTCTTAATTGCCAATTCGACAAGCAAAGACATTACAGATAAACACGCAACCATGCTTGTTTAAAAAGATAGAATAACCGAAGTTTAAATTATCTGATGAGCAGTTCTTAATGCTCAAGCTTATAACTAGTTTGAATACATGTAACGAATACGAATATTGACCATCAGTTATTATATAGCAATATGTAACAATGATATAGCTGTTCCTAAGTATCGTTTGTATCTTCGCAAATAAGCGGAAAAGTCAAGAAAAAAATCTTTAACATTGAAAAAAATTTGGGATCAAAGAGCCACAAAGGACGGGTTGCATAAGTGGCCATTTTTGGGCCAAAAAATATTTTTGCTTAGTTTTGTTCTCCACTTCAAGCTGAATCTACTGGTGAAATTTTCACGTAAAATTCAGATTATCACATTTTCTCCTATCATCAATAATTGAAAAATCAAAATTCATAAAAAATCCAAATTCTCATATTTCTCGAGAGGCACCACTTGCAGACAAAAACAAGGTATCGATAGGTCACTTATGAAGTACTCTACACACCGCAATACATTCTACTAGAAATGTCGACACAGGGTGCAGGGACGCAGAGCCCAAACCTGGTTTTTTGCACAAAAAATATGAAATATTATGTTTACGGGGTCCGTGTACACTCATCTAAGCACGAAATATCATGTGCTATACATGATTACATTCACCTCTTTCAAGTTTACAAGAAAGCGAGTACCCTTAAAAAAATCCTCCCCAGCTCTGAAAATTTCACCAGTAGATTCAGCTTGAAGTGGAGAACAAAACTGAGCAAAAATATTTTTTGGCCCTAAAATGGCCACTTATGCAACCCGTCCTTTTATTGAATAATATTAAATTTCATGTAATGTTCACCTAAAACTTAACAACAATCGGAATCATTTGCCTGGCTTATACGTTAATTAAACTCGTGCCAGTATTTTTATTCCGTTTATCTTACTTAATTTATTTAAAAAGAAGCATTTTATTTCAGACTGCTAGAAAAAATTGATTAAATGGCTTAAGAAAATGAAAACAAAATTCCCCTTGTTTTAAACTATTTTAAAAAAAATTCAATTCATAACAATAAGTTAACTTTGTTATCTGTCCAAACAATTGTCCACTATAGAAATGAAGTTGTGAAAGCCCACACGATTTCGACACAACCTATGTATGAGGTCTTCCGATTTAAAACAAATATACCATTTTGATATAACTCGACGAGTAGATCACGAATATTTGATTTTTACCTGGGAAAAATGAAAAAACCCGGGAAAAACTGGGCGAAAACCCCGGTACCGGTTTTATCTGCTTCTCAAAAAAGGTTAACCTGTAAATCAGTTTCATTTGTGAATTCGGGTATTTGGGATACTTGTATTTACGAAAACAATCATATTGGCACATAACCGACTCTAAAAAGAAACGGTATCAGTTATATAACATTTTATTGTAATTTTGGTTTTTTAACATTGCATCAGTTCAAAATTGGACAGATAGAACAATGAATTGATTTGCTACATAAAATTCAAAGTTACGTAAATAAATAAATCAATTTCATTTCCAATAATAAATTTTAGAAAAATAGACACAATGTCCAATTTTAATACGTACTTTATTTTTTAATTTATGGGCATTTGAATTACCATATTTTTCCCGAATCCCTTACTCAACCTCATTTTCAACACGAAACAACAAGAAAGAAAGTGCGCTGTAAAACAAATTTAATAAAAGCGGAAACTCTTGCCCTGTCCATTTTATGAAAACGACCAATATTCAACACAATAATTGAACAACTTTTGAAGAACTTTCGAGAAAGTTTACAACCATTCATACTTTTAGATTTCTGAATTACATTTCTAAAAAATCAAAATCAAAACAAACAATTCCAAAGGCTGGTATTCTTTTTTGAAAAAATAGAAGGCCACTTAGCATTACAATTAGTAGCATTCCACCAATAAATTGAATTGCTGGCCAGATATAAATTTGAAAACATTGATTACTTAGCAATGCAAATATTTGTATTTGTCGATATAGAATTGCAATTTCTTCCATTTTTTGTGCCATATGTTCCTGATTGACTTGATTTTGCAGCCAGCTAAAATTTAACATTACCAAATTAAGTTAATTCTTTTGTTTTGCATGTATATATAACTTAAAATTGATATTGAACTACAAGAAAATTTATGAGCTCACCAAAGTTCCCGCAAATCATTCGTAATTTCATTTAAAGTTACTAAACAAAGGGCAGAAAATAGGAAGGCAACTATTCCAATTAGCATCATAAATGGACCGTGCAATAATAGCGTAAATACCCGAAATAGAATTGTCATGCAAATATTTTTAGGGAAAATCTGCGTCACTGGATTACTTTTATGAAGACTTGGGTATAAAACAATTACTGTAGGAAGAACAACTAAATAAAATAGGAAAAGTGTGACTGAAACTAAGGTGACTAATGTGAGAAACGAGTTATTATTCGGTTTGGCACGGCGCTTACAAAGATTGGTTAAAAATTCGTCTCGTTGTCTTGAGCAGAAACAAGTGAGTAGAAACGAGATGGGCATCTAGGGTTGTAAAGTAGCGCATTCCAGGAGCAATATGAGCGACTACATCACGGGGAACCTTGACAGGATAGGCTGGGCGCCAGACGAACTTGTTCAAGCCGGTAAGATCGACGGTGATATGGGGCTCTGATGACCCTTTCTTCGGAACAACGACCATCGGATGGCACCAATCGATGGCTTCGCCAACGGGAACAGGCTCGATGACGTCCTTCTTGATCATGGTTTCAAGGCTTTCCTTGACTTTTTCCCTCCAGTGAAATAGAATGTTGTAGGCTCTGTAGCGTTAGCAGGGGACTGCACCTTCAATGAGCTTGATGCTCATGGGATCTCCATTCATTGGACGAAGAACAGCATCATTGAATGCTTCACTTTGTTGCTGCAGGATACATTCCTTTGTGATTGCGACGCTCGGCGCCGCCGGAGGAGGCTGGCGACGGATAATCGGTTTGCCTTCTGTGATGGCATTCGATTCTGGAGGTGGTATGTGAAGAGGCCAATCTGAGGGCACCAAACCCAGTGCTTTGCATCCAGCTTGGCTGAGAAGAGGGCTGCTGACATATCGGTAGACGCCGACTGTTGTAGAGTAGGTTTTGCCATGCAGCTTGCAGAGAAGGAGCCAACGGGACCCAGAGATATATTGTTGGCGGCGACTACATCAATAGTAGTTAGACTGAGAGCGGAGGCAAAAGATTTCCCAAGTTGCTGGAAGTCACGCATACTGATGTCGTCGACTTCTGAGCCGGTGTCTGGTAGCCACTTGATGTGGCAACTCGCGCCGGTAATGACAGTTTCCACTTACAGGAGTTGCTGTGCCCCGGCGTTGACGACAGTGTTGTTTCCTTTTAGTGGCTTGGGTGGGGAATCCTTTTTCTTTTCCTCTGTTTTTTTCTTCCTGCAAACGTTTTGGAAGTGATCTTTGATTGCACAATGTTTGCAGAGCGCATCTGCTGGGCACTGTGGGCGAGGATGAGGAGGTGATCTGCCACAAAATGCGCAGCTGGACGATTTGATGTCCTTTGGTTCCTGCTGCTGTTGGTGGATTTGCTCTTTGTGGCGTTTGAACGCTGATGTCTTTTTAGCCGCTGCGTTGATGTCCGGCGCCGATGGCCCCGACGCCAAAGATGCGCCGACGGCGATTGAGTTTTCCATTGCGACGCATATGGAAAGGACCCTGTCTAGAGTAAGGTTGGAGGAGAACGTCTCAGTAAGGATACGACGCTGTATCTCCGGTGATCGGAGGCCACAAATAAGATGGTCTCTGATCCTTATATCTTGAAGGTGCTTCTGAAGAGGATAAATAGTGCTGCAGGTGGTGCAAATTGGGGTACAACGACCACTGCAGGCTTCACACTGGAGTTCAGTGTCGTGAGAACAGGCATCGTCAAGTGCCTTGAGTGTGGTGTAATAGCGGTCAATTGACTCGCCTTGTTGTTGGTCGCGCCGGTGGAATTCTTTCCGATCGAGCAAAGGATTCCGTTTTTGGCGTGAATACACCTCCAATTCCGAGATTATGCCTTCAACGGTTGTTGCTGAGTTGACGTTAAGGCGTCCGTAACTCCACATTTGAGTCCATTCGGGATGTAGAGAGGAGCGTAGGACGTCATGCTGTGCGTCGAGTGGCTGGGATAAGAATTGCCTCGAGTTCGAAAAGTCGTTCCACCGCTACTTCCAATCCCGGAATGATGGAATGCTGAGTTCCCCTGGAGCGGCCAGCTTTGGAAGTTGGACACTGCGATCCACGTGGCTTGAGGCTGGAGGTGGAGGCGCTGGCTGTGTTGGTTGCGGCGCCGGTACTGCGGCGAGTTTTTGGACGAGGTTCGTTAGGAGCGTTTGCTGCTGGGCTAACGTTCAAAGGAGTTCGTCGTTACTGGCGATTGGGGTATTAGCGTTGCCATTCTTCTTCTTCTTGGGTGCCATGATGTCACTGAAAGTTAGAAGACCAACACCGAATATTTTAGTTTTTAACGCAAAAAAAACTATCACTTTTAGTTTTTAAATATATTTAAAAACTCCTGAGACTGCGCCATGTGATGTCACGAGATGCTATGAAGCAATGATGTGATGAGGTTCGATAAGCGACAGTTATTTTTAGGTTATCTTTATTAACAGTAAAACAGAGTTACAGAATAGAGTAAGAGTAAGAGTGATAGAAATATGATGATGATGGCAAGAAGGATCAAGCTTGCATCTTCTGCGTAGCGCCGGCATGGCGTGGAGGATTGTCATTGGCTAAAGCCAAAGGGAGAGACGAACTTTCCACCTGGAAAGCCGCGTGTGATGATGAGGGTCTCATGAGACCTGATGACACCTCACGTAAAGCATATTGTTGTCCTATTCACGTAAACATTTTGTAGGAAGAGTAATAAAGCAAGGGATGGAATATGGAGAACTACCCCATACTTCAACACATGCAACCCTCGAGTTTACATTCTCTATTTACCAGTATCAGACAGAAAGGGTAGAAAGTTCATACTTTAGTATATGCTTTGATAATACTGGGTTGTTAGAAATATTTTCGTCGTTGGCTTTCGGTGGCCAGTTCGGCTATGAACAAGAGTAGGATATTTGGCATTTAAACATGGAAATCAATCGAAACGGATAACGAGACACCTATTACTTTACTTACCCTCATTAAGCTTATGGGTAAATAGCAAATGAAAACAAGTTAGCTACTATAGTCAAATAGATGGACGGACGGGCAAACATAATGGCATTTATACTTTTTGTCGCTTCATTTTCAGCTATGTAGCTTTCGCTCGATTTATCGATTCAGCTTTAAATCACTAATCTTGTATACATGAACTATATATTATATATAATATAAGTTTAATTTCATGTAAATCGGTTGAACCTTTTGGTTTTATATTGTTAGTACAAAGAACCAAACAAACATTCAAACGGACTAAGTTTTTTTCCTCCGTCATCCATTGGTGCTATAAAATACCATTCTGGCACTTAAAATCATTAGTAAACTATTGCCTAATGCCATTGTGGTGTAATACTCCGGGGTCAACGAATGTTAATAGGTGAGCAGATAGTTATCCACATTGTGGGAGTCTGTGTACCTATGACATTTTTTGTAATTGATTGGATTGTTTGGCTAACAAAAATAATACAAAATAAAAAAAAATACTGAATCTCGCCCCTGTACAAATTTTCTACGGCTATTTTGCGTGGGGTTTTGATCCGCTTGCGGTGAGCCTCATCTAAAACTAATGCTCGGTTACTCGTTTGTGTTTAAAAAAATGAGAGTGCGAATTCAAAAGACAGACTCAAAAATAAAAGGATAGGACAATTAACGACAATTTCGAAGAAGTACTTTGGCAATTCTGAAATCATAGTTTATTAGTTCGTTAACAATTGTAAGCATTTACACTTGATAGTGCAATTAATGTTAACTTTTTAACTTGATAACAAGAAAATGGAAGTTTACCTGACTTTCAATTTACTTATTTTTAATTTGTTTTAAAAGTTTTGAATTTGTGTTACAGCAAATAAGTTTTGAAATGATTAGTTTGCTTATGAACGTCGTTTTCATGCTATTTCGAATATTATATCACTTATCCAATAAGTAATTTTAGTTTTCTTAAAATAAATAATATTTTGTTTGCCTATAATTATGTAAATACGAATTATTTCGATCTATATTATCATTTATGGATGATAATGATGTCAATTTCCGTTAGCTGTGGTATAAATCAACATTTCCTTTTTCGAAAATAAATAACCTTGGACAGAATAAACATGTTCAAACGTCGAGATATGTTAGATGTTTGTTTATGTATAAACATATTAGTGTATTCAAATTTTATTAACAAAGATTGTAATTCATTTCGTAAATACATAGCTACTTCGATAAAGCTCAAAATATACACTTTAGTGCAATGTTAGTAATGCTGTTATCAAAACATTGGTTGAAAATAAGCACAAAACCTATGAATATCCCCCTGTTGTAATACTGTATGCTCAACGGAAAAATTATTTTTAAAGGAATGGATATACCTGAAGAATTATCAAAGGGTGCCATTTTGCTGAAAAAGGACTTCTTGCCATAAGGACCATTTTTGGGCCAAAATTAGAAAAATTCTTTTTCTACCCAGTTTTGTTAAGCTGACCAAGGGTAATAATCCTGTCAAGGTTTGACCTCAAACGGACCACCCTA
>JAQIWN010001957.1:0-17929 GCA_034699025.1 Entomobrya cf. arborea Gr-Col-00668
AAAATATGTGTACGTTGCATACCTATACGTAATGCAATAATTCATTTAATATTGTTGTTGCCATGCTATTTGTGCTGATAATGATAAAATGATGACAGTCCAAGTCCAGCACTAGCTTCTAGTAGAGCAGTACGCTCATTATAATCGTTTCGAATGATAAATATGTTATAAATGACTTTTTCCGCGAGTTAAGTTAACTTTCCGTAGAAATGATGGGTGTGCTGTGTACACATACTCATCATGAGAAAATTTTCATGGTTTTTTACTTTATTTGCTTTTACCACAAAGTTCCTTTTCATACTTATTTGACGATGATGAACCTTCCTGTCCGTACTGATCACACTTTATTAACATGATCATCATCATATAATCATCATCCATTTATTTCGATAATTACGCCATACCACCGGTTCGGTACAGAAGAAAACTTTCATTTAGTGTTTAAGCAAGTAGAATAGAATAATATGGCGGGTGGAAAATTTGATTGTCAATATTTATCCATTTTATACTTCTAATTTCTTTGGTTCCTCCTCCTCCACTTCCTCCAAAAAAAATTGGACTTGCTAATGAATCCAAAATGAGTGGTTTCACAAAGCGATACATAGAGAAAATCTTAATTAGGTATGAATACACACTCAAATATCTAACGTTTTTTTGTACATTGGTCGGTTTCGGTAAGTAAAGTTAATAGCTTTAATTCTTATTCAACAACCGAACTGGTTAATATACATTTAGGTTATTTAGCAAGAACGATAACGTTTTTGCTGACTTTTTCTCTCTTTTTTAGAAATGTTTACTGTTCCCAAGAAAAAAGAAGACCAGGAGCATGTGAGGAATCTATCGACCTTTTGTTTCTTGTGTAAATACTCTACTTACAGCTCACACATGTACAAAAAATAGACTCTTTGTTTATTGAATAGGCAAAGGTAGCGGCAAAAAGCTATGTGTTGATTTCTACTTAAAAGGATTTTTTTATTTTTAGATTTAAGGTTCCATTTCCCACCATAAGGATAGCCCCAGCGGTGTTAGTGGAAATGGAAAAAGCCAATAAGTCAAGGTTGTAATGTAATTGGGTGTAAAAGAAGAAAAGTAAAGTTGGAAGAAGGAAAAAAGTAAATAAGTTGAGGAGAAGGAGTGAAAAAAATTGCCGAGGGAAGGATTGATACTGATGGCTGGTTGCTAAGAGAGGAATAAGTTTTCAAAAGATGAAGTTATGAAGCGATTGTAAAAATCTCAGTCGGAAATTGAACTGAAAGTCGGAATGTCGGTATGCTTTATTGTACTATGTGATCCAATTGAGTAGAGAGAGAGAGAACACTAAAAATCATATAATATCTAACGTATGTAAGTAAAGTCATACCGAAGAAACTGAAACTTCGCCGCCGCCGTCTAGGTTAAGTTGTAACCCTTACCAATGAACAAAAAAAAGAGATGGTTTACAAAGAAGAAAAAAAAATGAAGTGGAAACTTTTTAGTACAGATGGTCTGGCAATGGAGATCTTTGAAAATCTTTCGGTTTTCTTGTTCATCATCTTAATTTCGTTTTTTTTTTGACTTGGTCTACACCAGGCGAAGCGTGCTAATCAGTATAAAGGGACCGGGAAGTAAAGCGATACAAGAAATAATATACATCTTCTAATTTCCATTTTTTTCTTCTTCTTTCATTGCATTTTTAGCTATTTCGTAGTAATACTTAAAATAAACACAGGGTTTTTTTCTGTTAAATTGGTTTTGCATTTCTTATGTGTCAAATCGGAGCTTTTGACAGGTAATTGTCATTTTATTCCCAGCAAACAAAGCTACCAAGCTACATCACCAGTGCTGGTGGTACATTTTGAGTACTGAACGTTACTGCTTATTTCTTCGTTTTTATTATTAAATCCCACCAGAAAATAGCTAAAAACTGACGAGAAAAAAAAGTAGCACTTCATTATTTATCTTCGTATGTATCATACTAACAAGCTAGCCCAACAAAAAAAAACAGCTTGAACAATTTTTTCCCATTACTTTAGTTTTTTAAACCTGTCTGTTCTGTTGCTGTTCATCTTCCGATGGGAATACAAGCATAAAACTAAAAAAAACATTAAATAAATGATCATGTTAAAAATAAAATCGGCATCTTCTCTTTTTACTTCTAACTACCCACCAATCAAATCGTTATCAGAAGTGAAATCACTAATTTGCAAATTAGTCAATTAAAAGTCTATAAACTTTTCTGTTTTCGCAATTCTCCTATTTGCAAACTGCAAACTCACCTTATAAGCAAATATATTATTAAAGCAACAGAATCATTACTGGACTTAATTTTTTTTCCTCTTTGTAAAAAAAATCGCCTCAGGTACAATCATTTTTTTTCTACTACTTGTCTTCTACTGTCCCTTCTTACTCCTTTTTAGTGCTCCATGTTCTCTCATCATTATTATCCATCCATCCATCCACCGACATAATCCTTTTTTCTTTCTTTCCTCTCTACCAACAACACAGCAAAAGTAAACCATTATTGAATCAAGTACATAATGTAGTGCATTGTACTTGTACACATGCACATCATCATTTTTAAGTGCACTGCACACACACACACTCACGATTGCTAGTACAACACACAGAAAATATCCTCATGGTTTTTTTTCTTAGGTACAAAAAAAATATACACTTGGAAAAATAAAAATGCGGACTAACAAAGTGCTCTCATGCCATATATCTATTTTTCATAAAAAAATATACACTTGTATTGTAAAAATAATAATAATGCATTTTACAATGCAATGCAGTTTTGCTGCCACAAACCAACAACAATCAACAAGATATATATTATCCTTTTTTTTCTCTTCATTTTCTTAGGTCTAAAGCCTAGCCAGGTCTCTTGTGAGTGAGTGCTCAGCAGGTAACCTTTTTTCAGAATTGGGAATAATTGCTTCTCTACCACCATTACCACCACCACATTACACCAAGCAGTTGTAATTCTTAAAAGTTATAATAATAATAAATATGGAAAAAGTCTGGATATGTTACGTGGAAAGAGTAATACATTTAAACCAGTAGCTTTAAAGAATCGTATAAATATGCATGTATTCTTTTTTCATAGGAAAACTTCATGTCATGCTGCCATGCTGCTGTGAGTGTGTGTTCATTCACATTTTATTTTTCTCGAGTAAATTCTCCTCGAACGCACTTGTAATCTAATGTAATGCGTAATAATGGTAGACAGTGTAAATCAGTTGAGAAAATAGTAATAATATTTTTTTTTTTTTGAAAAAGTGGCGGTGTAAATGAAATTTCGAGAGAGAGAGAGATGTGATGTGTGGTGAAAAGGAACAGAAGTAAGTACACATGTAAAAGTAGTACTACTGCTTTGTGTTTTATTCTCTCTGCCTGATCCGATCTTCTCACTACTCATCTGGAAAAAAAGTAGAGATAGCAAAGCTCTCCAGTGGTGCTGGTGGTTATGATGGTGATAATGGTACTTAGCGTACACACTCTGCATTTAATGTATATCATCTCATCTTCCTGATCATCATCATCATCATTCAGGAAATGTCCTGTAAGCTACTCATCTTCTCTCTGGACTTACATAAGAACACAAACATGCATTTATTTTATGATCACTTTAGCATGAAAATCCTCTCTCTCTCTTTCTTCCGTGTCTGCTTGCTGTTACTCTGCCTGTTCATCCCTCCATCTAATTGTCAATTAATCTTTTACGCCACTTTTGCTAATGTCAATACAGTAGCTATATACGCACAAATATATTTTATTGCATTGTTCCCACACATACAATGCTCCAGTTCAAATTGAAGTAAACCACCCGATTTCCTCTTTGGCATTTAGTTTTCTATTTTAATTTTTTTTCCTCTGGTCTTATAGCTTTCCATTCCATTATGTTTTTTTTTCAGCAAAAAAATATTAAGCCACACAAAAAAAAATTTATCTGGATTTTTTTTAGTTCTGTGTAATATAAAATCTACACACATTCACAAACACACTTATAGAGAAAAACGGAGAGAGTGCATCCCCATCATCATTCATCGTCATAAAAAAGCTTCTCGTTTTAGATGAGTGGAGTGAGTGGTGGTGGTGGTGGTGCGATGACGATGCTGGGCTGTTGTATGTGTGGTAAGGAGACAGAGAGGAATGGGAAATGTCGGATTCCATTTTTTGACATGTTGTTAGGATAAAAAAATATACATGTAAAATGCATGTATAATAT
The DNA here is from genome assembly GCA_034699025.1 of Entomobrya cf. arborea Gr-Col-00668. Lineage (NCBI taxonomy): Eukaryota > Metazoa > Arthropoda > Collembola > Entomobryomorpha > Entomobryidae > Entomobrya > Entomobrya cf. arborea Gr-Col-00668. The sequence continues at coordinate 4,208 of JAQIWN010001957.1, forward strand.
TTGTACTTTTGAAGGATGGATGGATGGAACATTATGTAATACAAGAAGCCCAGCAGCAGTAGTAAAAACGCTTTGCTCGCATGTTACCATTTTTTATTCTTATTACAATATCTCTACTAAACCATCCCATTTTGCTATTACTTTTTTAAGCAAAAATATATATCCATGTGAAAGTTTTTTTTTGAGTTTCCAAACTTGTCTAGTTCCTTGTGCAGTAGTAGTTTGCACTTTTTTCCTTTTATGATCCATCTCACACTTTAAACGCTTCCATGTTACATGCATGCGTGTACATAAGCAAACAAACAAGAGAAAAAAATGGTGACAGGCCATAATGCAAACGGTTTTTCTTCTTCATCTATCCATCCAAAAAGAGTACGAGAACACACAGAGTGTCATAGTTACAGTCTCAGTCATGGCCATGGCATGGCACTACCAGCCCACCAGTTTTTTTTAACCAGAAGAATAACAGTTGAAGAAGAAAAAAAGTAAGCAAAACTGTTTATCTTCCTCTTTCCGTGTATTTTCTATGCAAAGTGGTAAAAATGTGTACACAAAAAAGGGAGAGAGTTGAGTGCACACACAGATGTACTACCACCACCGTTTTTTTTTCTCTGATAAACCATTCATTTCCATCCACCTTCCAGTAAAGCAAGTAAACAAACAAGTAATTTTATTATTATGACAAAAACTCTATTCCATCCATATTCTCCTTCCATTAAAAAATGAAAGTTCTTTTTTTTTAAGAAAAAAAAACATAAAATAGCAAATCTAAAAACCGTTGTTTGAGGATATAAGTAAGTATGGTAAACATTTTCTAAGTGAAATTTTAGAAATAGCTTATTATTGTACAAAAATGAAATTACACTCTAGAATAAAAACGTGCCTTTTAACCCACCTACATTGCCTTACTGCAAATTAACTTTTGATCCTATCACTCATCGTAAAACTCCTTACAGAGAATTTTTTTACAGCGTTATTATCAATTTTGATTTCATTTTATTCACATTTTATTTTATTTTTCTTCTAAATTTCAGCAGTGTAACAGTCAGCGTGACTCTATTGTCCTCCTCTGTGACATTCATCATCATCGTTATCAATACAATATCCTTCTACAAAAAAAATAAAAACCCATCAACAAAAAAAATGAGAGGAAGAAGTAGAAGTAAGAATGCCATTTTTTATCATCAAGCAATCGTCTGTCAAGCTAAACCGAGATGCTATGTCTGTCGTTATCATTATTTTTCTGCTACAATAATTTCCTTTTTTCACTCAATATTCTCCCTCTCTCTTCTTTGCTGGTGTGTCCTGTTGGTTTATTTTTTTGATCTTCCAAAATGCAAAGAAAAAATATAATGTATTTTTATCTATTTTTCTGCTGCAGCAACCTTCTTTTTTACGATTGAAACAGAATATAGTACAGAACAGACAACAAGCTGCTCAACAATGCAATGCCATGTCGTAATAATAATGATGATAGTAATGAAGAGGATTATTGAAGGATGTATGTTGGATTTGTTGGATGAGAGTGGCCAGTTCATTGCGTTGTAAAGGAGAATATCTAAGAAGTCCATTTTTTCTGGTTCACAGCAAGTGGTCCCATAACAATGTAACCAGGTCCCTCCACACACTCATACTCAAGTCAGTCCTCAGCAAAGAATCTCCATCTCCTCACGAAAAGGAAAATACGAGGAAAAGGAAAACCTTATCCAATCCTCATGATCCTCATCATCATTATCAGCAGCAACAGCAGTAGCATCACTGCATATTGCATTATTGGTCTCATATCATCATCATCATCCTTCTCACAATAGCAGTTCATTTAGACTTGCATCTCATCTCATCATCATTTGACTTGAAAACTTTATAATTTTCAGGTTCATTTTTTTCTACTAACAAATCTGTACATATATATTTTTTTTCAAGAAAAAGAAAATTGACAATTGAATTTTTTTTTTGTCACGATGACGACAATAATAATGTAATAATGAGCCATGGCATGTTCAATGTATTATAATGTTGATGATCATCATACATGATATATATCCCAAATACCTACATATCCCAAATCCATCCGATCAAGTTTGATTATACTTTTTTTGTAATGATGACAATCACAATAATAATTTGAGGGAACTGCAGTTGTCAATGGAATGATGTCAATATACTTATATATTTTTTATGTTGGAATCATTAAGAAGGCTTTTTTGTTACTGACCCTGATGAACCCCGTAACAAACTGACCTGCTTTCTATTTTCAGTATAAAATGATAATAATAAATAGGTATTAAATGCTATTCTTCTACATATTTCGATGGTGGGCCGAACAAAGGTATTTCCTCTTCTGGAAAATATTTTCCTTTCTCTCCCTTCCCCTTGCATTTTTATAAGGAATGGAATTTCAGCAAAAAACTATTTCTTTTATTTTCTCTCTGATCTGATGATGATGATGACAATATTGTAGATGAGTCGTTGTACAGTGAGCAGATGATGATCACAATCACATCTCAACGAACTTACACACTTTATCCAACTTCCTTATAAAGCGCAACCGTGAGAGAGAGGGAGACAATCATGAAGACAAGACACAACAGCAAAAAAATATTAAACAGGACAAGTCAGTCAGTCACTCAGTCAACTAGACTCTCTGTGTGTGACTTTTGAAAAAAAATATCACTGTACACGTTGGTTGAGTAAGTATTGAGCATCTCAAAAAAAATCACAATCAGCTCAGTTCAGCGCACACCACGTAAGTTATGTATACCAGGTAAACACATACTTACATACACACACATAGGAATTTTTTTCTCTCTTTTCTGCTTATCTCCGTTTGTGATCTGGTTTTTTGGCTCCCCACAAGCACAACAACCAGAAAAACAGAATACCAGACTGTTTTTAAAAAGAAAGCTGTTTGGCCCGGTCCATCTCTTATTGCTTTACGAGAGAGAGAGAGCAGCAGAGCGATGAAGCACTCATTTCTGTCGATTGCATCAAATCCCATGAATCACATCATCATCATCATGATCTTAATATTCATTGTAATAATCTCAGTAAAATCTCTCAGGTATGCGGTGATGCTAGTAGTGGTCTTTCTCTCTCTACCTATCTTCCGCCATTTATTTATTTACCCGAAGAAAAAAATGTCCACTGTCTTGTGTTCCTATAAAAGCCGGCTTAATGCCTACGGGAGACCCCACACACCAACCACCCGACCCTAAAGACAATATTATTTTCTTAAGTACCTTAATTGAATATTTTTTTTCTTTGACGAATCTTGTCATTCTCATCATCAACAAATCTTGATGTATTTATTATTATCATTATTATGTCCACAGGCTTTATCTGTTCTGTCTAAACGATGAAAAATCATATAATATTCACAAAAATATTTTGTAGAAATTTTTTAGCTGTTTATATTTTTTTCTGCAGCTGACCTCCTGCATGGGTTCCGCCACCCAGGAGTAAAATGTACCATCTAAGAAAACAAGGGCGATCAACAACAATACAGACTGCTCCTTATTATTATTTTTCTGGTGCAATCAAGTAATTGAATATCTTGATGAAAATAATGGGAACAAAACCATTCATAATCCTCTTCATCATCATCATCATCGTCAGATATTCACTGGCCAGCTCCAACAATAAATATGACTGTTGTTGATGATGATAATTAATATCACAAGTTTTTGTGTGTATCAATTCATTTGATCGCGCTGGGAATACTTGGTGAAATGATGATGACACAGAGACTGGACTGGATTCCCTACTGAAGTTGCTGGAGAAACAAGTCAAGTCAAAGGAGATGAACTCTTTTTACATTACATGGAGAGAAAAAATGTGATGATCATCATCTCATGAATAAGGAAACCTGATGGCATGCGTGAGTACATCATCATGAATGCCGACTCGTCTTGCTCATTTTTTTTTCTCCAGAGAGAAGCAGCAAACAGCCTGTTTGGCATATGTTGGCATTGCATTTCATTACATTGGCAAAAAAATATTTACCTGTTATCTCATTTGTATCGTTGTCATCATCATTTTACCTACCACATACACAAACAGCAGTAGAGTAATACCAACAATCATTGCAATGTAGAGTGTAATCATTTATGAGGTATTTAATCCCCTACAATAAATAGGTGGACTGGACTTGTTGTTGTCATTCACAATGAATTGTCATTGATCATCAGAGAAATCATGACGATGATCATCTTGTTTATTTATTTTATAAACTTTTGTCATCAGTTTAACAAGCAATCAAAACGAGCATTTTAAAAACTTGTATTCACATTAACATAGACAATAAAACATTCAAATAAAATTAATATTATTGTCATCATCATCAACATCATCATGATTAAAACATGCAAGCATGCATAACTTTTTAGTAGTTTCCTTACTTCCCAAGCCTTCTCCTCCTTTTGAAACAATTTATTTCATTTATTCTTTTTTTATTTTATTAACAGTCAAGATTAATTGTGTTTGAGCGATGATGATATCATTATCTCTATTTCTCATCATCGTTTTTATTTTCTTGTCATTAAACTTGGTGAACAATTGTTCATGTCGAATGTGTGGTTTAGTTGTTCATGTGTCGTTACCTATAGGTTTACATTGTTGTCGTCGTTGTCGCCGCCACTACCATCACCACAACTGCTTAGTTTTTTTTATTATTATTATCTTGCGTGCCTTTCTTTCTTTCTTCGATTCTCGTCCGGTTTACCCACAGAAAACTTAGGAAAAAAGAAGAGACACAAGAAAAACCTGGGTCTAGGGTTTTTTCTATGGAAATAATAATAATGATGATCATAATTGTTAGTTATACTTTGGTGGTATGACAATGTTAAGCATAAGCTCATGAGCACCCAAAATTGTACAGTTAAAAAACAATTGTATATTTTTTCAACTCATCCAATAATACTAAAAGACATATACACAGAACAATATAATAGATTATATTCTTTTTTAAATAAACCTTTCATTTTTCCTTATCCCTTCCCCGCTCAGGGAAAAAAGATGTCCTTTTTTCTAGTTCATTTATTTATGGAAAAAATAGTTTAGATTTTTCATACAGCCAGAAACAATGTTTTATTTCAAGCGAAACATTAAGTAGTAGTCAACTATATTATATGTATGCGCCTCTCATCGTCATCATCATCAACGTGACCATGATGAATGTGACAATGAGCTGAGGGCTCATGGGCTGTTGGGAAAAAATGTCCTTTTTTCCATGCCGTCGTCGGTCGGTTGTCTCTCTCAAGAAAAAATGACAGTCAGAAAAAAAACTGTCGTTTCCATATACACAACAACAGGCTCTTTCTAAGAGTTTAATATACACATGTCAGACTAATGTAGCATAATACTCCATATAGTCATTATATATCATATACTAACCCGCATATTTTATATACCCAAGCAACTTCATTTTTTACTTGTGGGCATTGTGGGTGAAGCGTCACTGCTTTTTTATCTCCAGTTTTGATCTCACTTTGCGTAAGGATAAGAAAATGGATCACTACTCCAACCACCGCCAACATAGTAGTAATAATAATAATAAAAGGAAGAAGAGATTATGAGATGAAGACCTGGTCAGTAGTAAGGAAATACGTACATAAAAGCATCTTTTAAAAATAAACTACAATTGTCATTGGTCTTCTGGTATGGTGGCCTAGTGTCCAGAAAGATGCAGATAGATCATTCCTCAGAAAAGGACAAACAAGGAGACATACATATTTTTAAAAAATGTAAGTTTTAGAAAAATTACAATAAACAAGCAAAGGATGCCGATGACGGAAATTAATAATGGGTAGGCTTAGAGAGAAAAAATAGAAACAAAATATTTCAACAAACAAACAAAACAAAGGCCAATTATCTGATGTACAAGTACACATAAATTTAATGCTGTGGTGATGACGTATGTAAAAGAGGTAGACACGAAAATTATAATTTTGAGATATGATGTGTGATAGGTAGAAAAAGTGACGAAAGTGTATGAGAGGCGAGATGAAGAGGGAGACTTCTCTGGAATACTTAAATAGGCACCTAAAACAGGTCAAGTGACATTATAAATATTTGAAATTGATGATGAAATCGGACCTTCAGACCAAAATACAAAGTTAGAAGACCAAAATATTTTGTTATGTGTATTTTTTGTGGTGACGATGATGGCAATGTAAAATGCGGTTTCTGTTTTGTTTAAAATACATAGATTATTTTGGCGATGAAAATTATGAAAACGATGACAGGTTTTTATTCCCGTGTCGTTACGTGACGACGAGTGGACGAATATATTATTATTACGATGATTTAGTAGGTTATTGCTGAGCTGAGCTGCGTTTTTTCAGTTTTTTTGGTGATAATGATAACAATCGCTACGAACACCACCACCATCAGACCAGCAGACAACTTTGAACAGGAAACTGGACAAGAAAACTAGTTGTTGGCTTGCTGGTAGAAAAAGTAGTTGAAGCGTTTCATCTAAACCATCACCACTTGCTGGACAACACATGCATACATACAACTTGCTATAGCCAAGTGTCGACAGGCAGGTCAAACACATTTTGACAAAACGCTGACAAAGTGGCCCTTACACGAGAAATATGTCATCTTCTCATGTACACATTCAATGCAAGTCAACACAGATTACCACACAACCAAGAGTAAAAAACCACCACTGATTTAATTTGAATACCAATTTTATTTCTTGTTCATCATTACCATAGTAAGCTTTACAGAGAAAAAAAAACTACATGTCTTATTGTCACCCATCATCACACATGTACATACATCGCATCCCATCACCATCCTCCTGGTTTAGTCAGTTGACTTGTCACAAACCACCACTGCAAGGGAATTAGGAAATTCCTCTGAGAAACAAAGAGAGAAAGAAAAAAACCAGATCCTGTGGCCTAGTCTGGCCTGAGCCAAAAAAGTATCCCAAAAATTTCCTATTCTCTTGTCTTCCTGGCAGTTGTGGTGGTTTAGTTGTGAATTCATCAGTGATACAATCACCGGTTTATTTTTCTAATTGTAAAGCAAGCATGATGCCCAGCTCTGGTGGTAGTGACAACACTAGCACAAAAAGAGGTGTATGCCAAGTAAAGTGAAAAGAAGGTAGCAAATATCATCTTGGTTACATGTAAAAGTAGTCATCTTGATCCTAATTTACGAACATTTTGTGGACTTGGAACAATTGTGAAATGGGAATGTTATGATGATGAAGCACTGGATTTTCCATTTTACTTACAAAGTTGGTGGTACGGTGTGGTCGTGGTCTGGTCTGCTGTTATAGAATAGTAGCTTTTTTACATGACAATTTTTTTTTACTTTTTGCCATAAGGGATTCAGAAGCAATGGAGAGGTGGATGTTGACGATGATGCTTATAATTTGTCTACTCATCTTTGAAATGTCTAGTCTGAATAATAATACATTCAAGTATAGTTTTTGGAATGATGACAAAAAAGAAAGACTGAATACAAAATAAATGAAGTAATTCAGAAGAAGAAGAAGAAAAAATATCCTTTTTCTTTGCCACACCACCACCACCACCAACAAGGAAAATACTGATTACGTAAGAAGAAAAAGATGATGATGAGTGGTGTCGAGTGAGAGTTGTCGTTGAACTGCTGCACTGGTTTGACTTGTATGAAGTGGAGCAGAATAAAAAAAAATGGAAATGCATATAAGGCTTTGCCAGTTTTTGATAGTAATGGCGTTGCTCCGTGTTATTCTATTCTTGTGACATTTTATGGCCTCCGGACATTTATTTCCAAAATAAGACGATGAAAGAAAAAAAACTAGTCAGTGTGAATGTCTACTTTTGATCCTGTTTAACATACCGAAAACGGTTACAAATGGGTTTACATGGAGACATGGAAAATGTAATGTTTTTCATCTTGAAAAAGAATAAAAAGTGAATGATAATTTTGAGAACATTTTATTTTGCTGGTGAGGAATATGATTTAAAAAAGTAGAAGCCGGTGGTTCTCTACCTCATTTCTTTGTTTAAATGCTCATTATTAAAAAAGGTGCACTTTAAAAAAAAAAATTATAAAATGTATTTCAACTGCCGGCGTAACTACTACTACACCAATTTATTTATTTTTTGCAAAAAGGAAGTAAGACAAAAATAACACATTCCATTTCTCCTTTAACCCATGTCATTAGCTTACTCAAAGAACTTTAATTCAGATCCAAACTGCTACTTTAAAATCTCATCGTAAAATAACGTGAACGTTGGCGAAAAAAAACGAGGAAACGAAGAAATATTCTGATAATGTTGACAAGCTTAAGAATGATCATGAGGACTAGGGCTAGACCAAGAACAAAAAAAAATTCTGAAGCTAGCGCCAAACCAAACTTAACAAAAATTACAATGACTTTCGAACATTGTTACCTTGTGACGACGATACGATGAGGACGAGGATGATCACAGAAAAAAAACTGTCTGTAATCATTACATTACATTGCAATCATCGTCATCATATTGTCATCATCATCTCTTCTGCATCTTCTCATTTTTAGCTTCCTCTTCTCTTTAACTGCACACATAATGGGTAATCTACCTCTTGTACTACTACTCTCTGTAATGATAGCATGTTATATATGGCTTTTATCATCGTCAACTGCTACTACTACAGCAATCATGTCAACTCAAATAAAATGCATGTTTTTTATTCTTCTCTCTTGGTTCCTCGTCTCTTTTTGAATTAAGTTGACTTGACAAAGACCGACGACTCTTTCACACAATTGCAATCAGAAGAGGAACCATGTGCCAAGAAATTTAAACATTTTAAACATTGTTTTCTCTATGTAGTAAAAATATAGTAATTGTAGTAGTGATTTCGCCTTTGAACATCTGGATCTCTTGGGAAAAAAGTCCTATAGATTTACAAAGTCAAAGTAATATTATTTTGTAGATGCATTAGTTGTTAACTTGAAAGCGGTGTGGTGGCAATGACCAAAATACTAACAAAGTATGTATGTATTTATGACTATTTTTTATTGAATCTCTTGATTCAAGAAAGCTAATAATAAAGTAAAATTAATGATTTTGATGACTATAGTTTTAGAACAAACTGTAATTCAAGTAGTTTGTCTACACAAAAGCGCCGCCGCTTTCTGTCCAGATATAATTATCGAATACATTATTTCGCCTTTTTTTATCATCAAGACGGGCAATTTGTCGTGGGGAAAATTTGTGTGGAAAACTTTTCTATAAATTTATCCTTATTTTTTTCCTACAAAATAGTTCGGCTTCCGATTCGCAAAAAGAGACTTCAATCGCTATCTTTCAATATAATTTTATTTTTTCTAAAAGCTGTTTGACAGTTTAAATTAGAAACACAGTCTTGAAAATTGTTTTAAGTAAACGGCATTCGCAGTATTTTAAATGTGATTAAAAATATTTATGAGTAGATTGTAATTGGCATGATCATGACATGAGTGGCAGTGGAAAAAGGAAGTGAAAATCCCTTTCTACATGTGTAGCCCATAAACATAAATTGACTCTTGAAAAGTTTTTTAATCATCAAAAAAATAAAACAGATAGTTAAATAGCACAACAGCAAGGAAGGAAGAAAAAAAAGTTGTGTTGCCTGCCGAATACCTTTGTTGTTTTTTTACTAGACGAATTATTGCTCATTTCGCCCGTTCTCTTGACTTGAAAATTCCTAGTTTAACTAAATACATTGAAAAAATAATAATAGCAGTATCATGAAACTGCTCTGATCAAGATGATTATAATCATTATCATCATCAAGCTCACATCACAACAACAGCAGAAAGCTCATTTGATTTGAATAAAATGCGTTTTAAGAGAGTGTGTCTCTCCGAATGTGTGTAGCTGATACATTTTTTTAAACATGAAAATTGGGAGTTAACCAATTTTCAATTCAGCTCATGTTACAAGTGGAGCCGTTTTCTTGAACAAGAATACTGGACTATTTTTTTTTCTTCAACAGGGACAACTTTAGACAACCAACTGGACTAATTCGATAAAGACGACAATAAAAATCATCACCAAGAGCAGAGCGAAGGATTTCATTTCAACGACATTCCTCTTCCTTTTCAAATGACCAATCAAATGATCATCTTGATGACCGCACACAAACAAGAAGAAGTAGACGAATAAAAAGATGTTGTATTTGTTTGTCATGTTCTAAATGACATATATATTATTGCTGGTATTACCACTACCACCGTGATGAAAACTGGTCAAAAATCTATTTACAAAATAATTCAACATGAATAATATATTTTTTTTCTTAAAGAGATAAAATGGCAATGATAAAAAATTTCTAGGAATTTGAGTACTATTTTGTTCTCTGACAATTACTGATTGTTGTGATACTGTGTGTGTGTGGATTTGCATTTGATACGGAGATTAGCATAAATGATGGTGATAGTAAGTAGAATGACATGGTTGTGAATTTTTATCCTTGTTAAAATATATTTGCAATATTTTTTGCTGCTGTTGGTATGAGAGTGCGACAGTAAACATATTAGATATGCCTGCAGCTATACAACAGACCAGACAAAAAAAATGGTTGAGATTTTACAAGAAAAAAAAGAAGATTGTAAGCGTCACGTATATACATTCTTGAATGGAAAGGAGAAGAAAAAATGAGAAGGATTATGATGAAGATGAGGTGAGTGTAAGTATAAGTATACTTTTATTTAATAATAACTTATTTAAATAAAATTGTATATTGTGTAGTATGTCTGTCGTCGTCAAATGCAAATGTTACGGTGGTGAAGACGAAAGCAAAAAAAAAAACGAAAGAAACCTTTAAAATGCCATGTTGATTTGATGATGATCATGATGGATTGAGAAGCAGCAAAATATAATAAAGCGGCATACAAAAAAAGAGGAGGAAGCGGAGGAGGGGGAGGGGGAGAGGAAGAAACATGAGCAAATTTATCATAATCTTCTTCTTCAACTGCTTTGCTTAAACGACAACGTGATCATGATGAAAAGAAGAAGAAAAAAACAGTCACTTTTCTTACGCAAATAATTGTTTTTCATCGTGTGTGCATCTTCTTTTGAATGTGCAAAAATGTAGACAAGACAAGACAGGCATTGCATTCATGCAAATTGTTAAAATGTACCTTCTCCTTTTGGTCGGTCACACAAAAATGCAATCACTCACAAAAGGACAGATAATCAAACAAAAAAAATGAAGGAGCTCTTTAGCAGCAGAGAAGATGAAGATGAGGACACGTCGTCGTCGACGTAGACATCGACAACAGAACACACAGCCGACAAGGAGATGTGTAGGAAAGAGCGAGAGAGAAAAAGTAAAATTAATGTTGGTTAATTAAATAAATGTTGAAACGTTTTAAACAGGATACGCACCGAGTGCACACAGCAACATAACCACAGACATTTCAAAACCAACAAGGTATGCATGCCTGCATATTAATAATAATGTATGTGATATTTTAATTGTTCAACTTTTGAATAAAAAGTATTCACAAAGATGCTGCAATGCAATTGCAATGTAGCTTCTTTCTTTGCTAATTAAATTTTTCCTCATCTTCTTTCTCTACAAGTGCAATAGACATGTACATCATTACAGTGATCATTACCACGTATAAAAATAATTACTGTTAAATTGCTAATTGCTCGTATAAGTAATGTGAAATGTTAATGTGAACCGTTTGAGCTGGGGTATAGTTACAGAAAAGAGCCTTTATGTTTTGAAGACACTGAGTATGACGACGGCAACGCCACAGCCACAATCACAACAACATTGTTGACTTGTGAAGAAGGACGTGAACATTATCGTCATCATGATCACCCTTTTTTTCTTCTTGAATTGTGTTGTGAGTTGAGTTGATTAATAAATTTATTGGAGAAATTTCTACAACGCTATTTTATTCTTTTTTGTATTCTTATAAATTGCTAGTCAAGTGACCTATTCCCTGTTGAACAAAGAACATAAGTGACAAAAGTCAAAACAAGTTAAGTAAAGAAGAAAGGAAAGAACTTTTTTTTGTTTAGATGTTTACATGTTATGCTTAAAGGGTGAAATAAATTTACCGTTTTTTCCACAACTGATGTATCGTCTTCTTCTTTTTTTCTTTTGTTGTTTATCTTTTTATTTCGTAAAGAGGAAGCAGAAGGAGTGACAACAAACAATGTCAACTACGCTATAAATTAGTCTTTTCTTTTGATTCAATCTTTATTGGAGAAGAATAAAACACATTTTTTGTGCGAATGAATGGTCATAATTTTTCATTGAAATTTGATATCTCACATTTCACACCTTGTCTCATTCTCATTTTTATACACATACAAGTTGTAGAGCTAACTGTAATGTATAAATTGCTTAGAAAATGTTTAGATATTATTTATTGGCGTCATTTTTATTACTTGTTTTTACATCGTTTTATTTTAAATTAATTCCATAAAAAATATCTGATTGTTTGTGTGATACAGGACGGCCCGCAGAAAAAATCATTATTATTTTGTAATAATTTTTTTCTCTTGGCGGTAATACTTTATTTGATGATAACAATCAGGAAAAATGTGACAACATTCCCGTCAACATCATCAAAAAATTTCACTTGACTTGTTTGACTCAAAGAGTCATTTTAATTAACAGTTTAACATAAATAATGAGCTAATTTAGCACGCATCAGCAGTAAAATAAAGTAAATTATTTATGCACAAATTAGTCTGAAAAATATTCATAAATTTGTGTATTTTTTATATTCTTCATTTTCGTCAACACCATCACCAATTTTTCCCCTCTTGAAAGTTCAACACGTACCATCGCCGCCACCACCAACATCAACAGAAAAAGGAAATTCAATTGAAATAGTTTTGATTGATGTTTCATATGAAAATCATATCATCAAGAAGAACAAGAAAAAAAAGTCTTCGAATCACCTTTGATCACAACATGATCAAAGAACATAAAAAAATATTGTAAGCAAGCTGATAGCAAATTGCTCAAGTGATTTTTTTCTTGTTATATCGTCGTCGTCATCGTAAAAATTTGAAATAAATAAAGTGTTTAGAAAAAAACCGGTGCAAAAGATCTAGTCTCCTTTTTCCTTATTCAAAATCCATATAACCATCATCATCACTCATTCTCTCTCTCTCTCTGAAAAGTTTTAGTAAGTCAAATACATTGTAATATTCGTTTTTTTCAGACTGAAGTCAAGTCACCTGCAGCGCGGCAAGTCAAGCCGTTAAAACTTCATATATTTTTGTGAATATTTTTCCCCTTTTTGATTTCTGACTACCATGTGATGATATAGTATTTAAAGCTTGTAAACGGAGATGTTTTTCGCACAATTTATAAAATATATTGGCTTTATATTAAAATTTAGTTTTGTGTTTTACGATGTTCTGGTCCATAACATTAACAGTCTAACGGTCCCGTTACGGACTCTTTAAAACAAATCATAGTACAATATTTTGCAACTTAAAAAGTTCCTGTTTCCTGTGTATAATTTTCTTGGAAAATTTCATAAGGAATATTTTATTGTGCTGTGTGCACAGCAGCAGCAGGAGCAACTGCTGCTTAACTAGTCAAACAAGGTTACTTGCAAAAAATATACTCAAAAAAATATTGATGAAGTAATGGAAGGACAAAAAATTGAGAAGGATATGAGGATATTTTTTGAATAAAATTGATTTACGATGAAAAGTTGAAACGAATACATAACAATTGTAAAGGTTGTTACTAAAACTTAAATGTGAATATGATATG
>JAQIWN010001958.1:0-17925 GCA_034699025.1 Entomobrya cf. arborea Gr-Col-00668
ACTGCAGTACTTACTTTGCTTTGTAATCTTTTGGACACAGATAGTCTGGCTGTAAAATATAACATTTTACAAGCTAAGGGAGAATATAGAAAGTATCGAACGTGGAAAAACAAAATAGTATTACTTAAAACGAAAGCTGTCCAACCCATAAAATTACAGTACGGAATTTTCGGTTGGTTGGGGAAAAAGTTTTTTGTAGATTTTATGCATGTTTTGCTATTGCGTTGTTTCGATGCCATTCTTATATTTGACTATTAATTAAATTTGACTATTAATTAAATGAAAGATGCAACTTAGGCTATTTATGTAGTTGAGATAAATAACTCTTCAGTACTTTCTAATTCGTTTAGCATATATTTTTTTGTGATTCTATGTATTACAATTATGGGTTTGATTTGTTTCTTAGGTTTTTGAAGCAACTAATAATTTGTCAATTTATAAACTATTTATGTAAAGCTCAGTCTTAAAAGAATGCTTACTTAATTAGTTTAATCCTAACTCAATTTTTGCACTACTACTTTTGTACATTACTCGCTAAACCAATATAAATTAATTTTTTAGTAAACTTGTCAATTGGACTTTACAGATTTCTGAAATATTCAAATAAAAACAAAAGCTGAAGTATGTAAGCTCACAGAGTATATGTTAGTTTCGGCAGTATGCTTCATGTTTATCATCGATGACTCAGTAAAAAATTCTCACACTCTCTTTAACGAAACAACCCTAAAAATCTTTAGCCATATCTATGTAGGAAGATGAATCTCAAAAGTAATAAAATTGCCAAATAAACTGAATTGATTATTCAAATGGTATTTGTTTTGAAGTCCAAATATGATACGAAAAGTTGAAATGCGGCTGCTTCAAATAAAAATGATAAATAATAATAATAATAATAAATTTACTTTATGGTGCTGTGAAAACACTATAAACTTTTTAATCATTACAATTTAAACACTGGAGAAGCAAGGCATCTGTTTTACTTAAAGCATAAATTTAAAAAAAATCAATTTAGTTAATTTATTTTTCAATTTGTTGTAAAAAAATAATAAAATAATCTTAAAGATATAAGTTAAAGACAAAAATAGCCAACTGTAGCATTAGCATTAAAAATCAATTTACAAAGTATAAGTTTTGTTCCTTGAAATATTTTACATATACAATATAATAATCTTGTTTTACCATTATAACAACTACAGTATTTTATGTATTTGGATACAATGGTCATGCAAACCAAATTTTGCTTCTTGCTAAATTGTTTGTTTAAAAACCCGAACGAAACAGTGTTGCAAATCAAATGTTTGACGTTTTCAAAAAGATATTCTGGTATTAATCTTAATAATATTTAACCAACTAACAATGACCATTGGGAATCTAATATTTGTTTCTTTTGTTAATATAATTCTAACAAAGAGAATTTGTTGAGATCTATTATCTAATTTCAAGAGTTTGAGTTTTTAGTTGATATAGTCGTCATGTTAGTAAAACTGCATTCACTTTTCTTGTCTTGTTTGACTGTTTTGATGACAGTAGTCGTATGTGTTATTGCTCTAATTGTGCTAGGGAAGGACTTAAAACAGTTTATCGTTGAAATTTCTGATAAATTGCATAATGTGCATAATTTATTAGATAGATAGATTTATTCAAAACTGATCATTTGCCATCATACATGGTCATTCATAGAAATTACAAATATTACAAATGGCTCAAAACACAAATTGACCGGATCAAACACAAATTTTATAATCCAACCCCCAGTTTAACTGACGAACTTCCAAGAGTAATACTGCCATACGTTCCAAGTTTAACAGAAAGTGTAGGCAGAATTATAACAAGAACCCTTGGAAATCCATTAGGATACATCCCATTTAACAGGATGTCGGATATAATATCAACTCATAAAGGCAAAGACAAGTGTCCGAATTGTGGAGTCTATAAAGTCTCATGCGGATGTGGAACTATATATATTGGGAAAACAGGACGTGATTTGTCCATACGAATGAAAGAGCACAAAGACCACACTAGACTGGTACACACTGACAAATCAGCAATCGCCAATCACTCATAGGAAAATCTAAATGACAGCAATCATAAAATTAATTGGAATTCCGCACAAATCATCGTTCCTGAAGCCATGTACACACAGCGTAAGTTAATGGAAGCACTGATCATCAAAAAAGCGATAAACGATGACTATCATGAATCGTAAGGAGGAGGAAGGTTGTTGCTGGATACCCAATTTTTGGGACAACGTATTTTTTCAAAATGCTCAATGATAAAATTTAACTTCACTTACATTCTCTGTAAAATTTTATTCTCTTATTGTATTTTTGCCCCTGAAGAGGATTCTACAGGAATTGAAACGTCGGGCTATCGTTTCTAATAAAATTTATCTACTTAAACACTCGTTGTTCCCCCAATATAATTTTTCCTCATAATTTTTCCATAACTATATATTTAATTACAACTTTTTAAATTTTACAATGCAGTCAATGCCGACGTGTCTACATAGACACGTAGAAAAATAATTAACAAAAATTAATTTACCTAATTACGGTAAATGATGATGATGGTTTTAATTAAATTTAAGTGTAAAATAGCTAAATATTTTTTTTAAATACTGAATATAATCAGAATGAACAGCTTTATCTTCTGGGGCAAAACATTTAAAAATTGGTTGTGTAGTTTTTTAGATATTAATCTTCAATGTTTTCAAAATTTCCATACTTTGAAAAAAAGTAGTAAAATACCTACAGTTAGAATTTTTTCCTTTTTGCACTGAAAGTGTACCTACTCGTGTGCTTCAAGAAACTAATGACTCATTTTCATCGAATATACACGATAAAGCCCAAAATATGCATGCATATGCAATATGCAAGTAATCGCCGAAATACGCAAAAATATGCAAATAGACCTGGCCTTAAAATACTTGTTTTCATGTGTATCGTCCAGTCCCCAAGCTTGGGGTTCATTAGACGTACTATATTGGGTATGCAAAATCATGTTATCTCGAAGTCTGCTAATCATTAATTATGCATTACTACTTTAAAAGTTTAGAAATTCCTGGAAATTCTTTCGTATAGACTTAGAATTTTTAGAGTCTAATTTTCTTACGTGGTAATGTAAGTAATTTCTTATCTGCGCTAATTTCAAGGTAACACAGGACAATATTTGCTACCAATATAAATTGAAATTCAGATAAATACTGATACATATGTGAAAATTTAGCTGTCGGTTTGCTTTCACACGATTTTAACTTGTATTTGAAACAGTTAAAGCATCAAAGTAAAATGATCAATCCAAATTTGGTAAAATGCTCTAGTCAAATATGTGGGACATGTCAAAAGATATGTCGTAATAGAAACTCTAACCTAACCTACCTGCAGGTGTTCCGTAAAATTTTGCAGAAACGAATGCCCGAATCCACTAAAGTTACACTCTTTATAGAACAAGAAAAATATTTTTCCGCTTTTAATTTTATTTATTAATTCGATTTACGTTAAAACATACTTAGGAAAATAGTTTGCTTGTAAAAGTAAATTACAATTTGAAAATATTATGCATAAATTTAAAAGGTTTACGAATTATTTACATAACCTGCGTTATACAAACAAATGGTAAAGTGGATCCTACTCATAAATTTTAACGTGAGTTCATTTGGACAATAGACTTTATTAATACATAATTCAAACTACTCTACAAGCTGACGATTAAAAAGATGATGTTTTGGTTGCCCTCTCGTTGTACTAATAAGTGTTTTTAATTAACTAATGAAGTTAATGAACTAGTGCTAAGTAAATTAAAATAAACTTATAATCAATTACTTAGAAATCATACTTCATTATATGATTATGATTGATGATACACTTAAATTTACAAACCTTACCTACGCCGATAGTCCCCAGCTGACAAATGAATTTACACAATTTTGGCGTTAATCAATCTTTCAATTTTATTTGAGGTTGACATGTGAAAAGTAATTATCTTTTACCAAATAAATACATAATGAAACAACAATTTATTGTTTATATTTAATCTAACATTCAGTATATTTACATTAATATGGGCGTAGACGTACGGTAGGTGATCATTACATTTAATTCAATTAATTCTTACTTAAATTGAGTTTAAAAGAAGATCTGGAAAAGTTTACAATACATTTCATTATAAATAAAATTATCTTTTAGTATTGATTATATGCTAAAAATCACATATTGACATAGCAAATACAATTGAGCTAAAACTAATTAACTTCGTGATAACAGTAGAAATTGTACAGTCAAGCCTAATGCCATATCAAGACAGACTAAAGGCGTCAACATTTCCAAAAAGTTAATATCACCAAATCTTATTTTCATTGTACCACAAGATCTCCAAAACCTACGAGCATATTTCCTACAAAATCTGGATTCGAAATTTAACTCTTGCCTTTTAGCAGCCACAGCCATTTGCAAAGATTCAATATGAACGGTAACCATACCACCAAGAGTTACTAGCAGACATGTTATTAACATTGAATCCAAAACCCCAAATATGATAACAATTAAAACATCATTTGCACTGTTCAAAAACTTAATTACAATACTAAGAGTCATAAATAAAGTAGCTATAACACCAGTAATGAGTACACCCAGAAAACTTTGTTGTAAGCAATTATACAAAATGTTTAGGATTTGAAGCTGTCTGTATTGTGAAGTGATACTCAATGCATTTTCACTGTGTTTGTAACGCTTTAACAATAGCTGAAGACGCTGTCGAATCACTATAGGAGGTAATATATGAACTGTTATAAAGACAAAAGCAGTAGCATGATCGCCGAAGAACCAAAACCATACGTTTACAAGGAAAACTGCAATTTTAACAGTTTGTCGGACAAATAAATGCAAAATTGTTTCTAGGTTTTTGTTTCCTGAGCATTGGTAAAGAAGTATGTAGCCTGTAAGAGATGGCTTACAAGGGTTACTCCAGTGGAACGCCAATACGTAGCAAAGCGGAAAAGTAACCGAAAATATTAGTACACTGGGTACAAAGGCTAAATTCAACAGCTCAGTAATTGAGAAAGAAGATAGAAATCTTTGCTTTTTAACAATTGATGTACGGTTCTCTTTTTGGACTGCAAACAGATTGTTTAGAAATATCTCGAATATTTTCCCTTGACACAATAGCAAGTAGCTAGAGTTTGTTACAAGTCCGCAAAGTGTGAACAATCCAAGAATATAACCAGTTGTAGTTGGTTGATCATCCTTTCTAATTGAGATTATGATACTTTGATAAACATGAAAGCACAAGAATATGATGTATACGGAGCGAGCCAATCTTAGTTTTCGAAGTTCTTTACTGTTTTTAGCTACGAACGTAATAGAATCCAAATCTGAGTCAGATTTACTATCGTCTGTTTTCACTGGGGTACAATTGACGAAATTCATCTGTCTCATTGTTAATTTGAGCAGAAAAACTTTATCGAGGTAGTTTTTAAGACCCATTTTAATTTTTAGCTTAAAGCAACTGAATACAAATTTTAAGAAATATAAGACTAAATAACTGCGAAGTAAATTGATTCGAGTGTGTAGAGTAGAGAGAGCACTTTTCAAATGAACAAACATTCTGATTATGACCCATACTGTTTCTTCCTATTTTATTTCTCAATAATATTTTTCGACACTCTCATACCATTGTCGAAAAAACTAGCAAACGCCTTCGTTAATAATACCAGAATATGTAGTTTGATGTCAGATAAAAGTATCGAAATAGGACACGAAGTAGGTTGAACTCGGATATCACAAGTTTGCCGACGTTTTACTTTAAATATTAGGATATGAAATTTCATTCGAATATTTACTTTACAGTGGTTTTTAGTTTCATATTATCAAAATATACGACAAAAAATAGTAATAGTTAAACAAGAAAATAAATATCAATAGACTTATTTATTTTAAACTTGCTAATTCGAAAGAAAAACATTTGAGTTTCCATAATTTTATAGCTTTGTTAAAGTCAAGTTGAAAATAAAGAATATTGAAGCATTAATATTGAGAAAGAAAGACATATTTTGATCAATAATTTAGATTAATGTAACCAGAAACTAAAGTTCTCGTTTTGTGCGATCATATCAAGTTTGTTAGTTTTGTTCTCATCTTCAAAAACAAGTCACTCAAAATTTTATTCACTACTCTAAAAACAAATTCTACTACATAAATTTAATGTTTGAAACAACAACGTTTACATTTTATATCTACCGTTTTAATTTAGTTTTTCAAAACAGACTTGTTTAGGTAATTTTTTCTTGACAATTAACAAGTCTTTGAATTGAGCAAAATTTAAAATTACCTGTCACTGAGAAACACCAATTGCAAATACATCAAGTAATTTAACTTTTAATGACATTAAGAAAAACTCGAATCTTTTAAGAAGATCTCCCAATTTTTATTGAAAGTGTACAGTGAGGTCGTAATTGTGTCATCAAACATGTATATATGTGTAAATGGTAACTAGAGAATCAAATTTGTATAAGACATTATGGGGGCTGTTAAAGACATTATGTAACAATCAGCTCAGGCAACTGAATTATTTTCCAAAACTTTGGGACTACTGAACGAAAACTCTTCAAAATTGAAACATATGTGAATCTAGACGTCCTGAAGAACGAAATTTCACTTTTAAACCTCATACGGCAGCATACGCCTTCTAACGGCAATTAAAAATGCGTACAGGTGACCCTCTAAAATGAGCTAAATAGTTTAAACGACGTTCGAAGCAAAATCTTGCTCTTAAACGAAGTTGTTCATCTGTAAAAATAGTATATTTAGAAAAGGCTGCAACCCCTTAGGAGACTGATTCAAAGTCAATTGTTGGTCTTTCTTGTTACTCAGTTTTCGTTGTAGGAGTTGCTTTTTTGGTTTGGTTGGTTACGTGGTTTTTTTAAAACTTGATGTTATTGTTGTTCCCTGTTGTAGTAATATATGTTTTCAATTTGTACAATGTGCAGTTTTTAAATGGTCGAGCCAAGCTAATGTTACGTGTATCGAAAAAAATATGATCAATTACTTAGAAATTTTATTTGAAATATCCCAGACATGTTACACATTTAGAATTTTTACAAAATATTGTCAAGTTGAAAAGACGATTGATCTGAAGTCTGAGGTTCCGCAGATAGTGCGAAGTATTAATTTTTCATTTGACTTAACATACAGATGTATTATTTTTAAATTTAAAATGGATGACGAAGAACCCTTGTGAGTCTTTTTCTGTTTGCGTACGACCAAATTCAGTAAAGGATATAAAACTTGTGACTGAAATTAAAAGCTTATTTTTTCTTCCTGCCTTACTTTGTTAATTTAAAAAATTCCCTTAGACATAAAGTATTTAAATACCAAGAAGGCATTTTTGGATAATTTTTGTTTCAGCAGATAGCTTTAGTTGTTACATAGCGGCTTACATGTACACTTGCATATATGGTTTTTCCACATTTAGAACAGATTAAAAAAATATATGGTTTGTAATCATGGTATACATTTTATGGATAAATTCATTAAAAATAATATTTATCAGAAGCCTACATCATTTAATGACATGCTTGTCACTTAAAACTAATAACCTACAAATATAATGGATTTCTATCATTCTACTTTAATTGTAGATTTAAAGTGTCACATTCAGACAGCTCAATATTTAAATGTTACGGAAATTATGGTTATAAACTCTTGTTCTATTGGACACAAAATAAAGGGTTTGAGTTACTCTTACTAAAATATCAACCTTAATTGGTAGTTGTAAAATAAAAAGGTTCATTTATCCTATTTTAGGATGATACTGGGAAAGTTCCTTGGTAGTTTGGTTTTCACATTAATAAACTTTCAATCAACCAATAGTTTAGAAATTAGGAAAACTTTCTAAACATTTAATTTGAAAAGCATATTAGATGAATTGTCATCGTGTACTGCACATATTTCAGACACAAAAATAAATACATTCTTTAAACCGAAAAACTTGAATTCGATCTCATTTCGGGATGATTACTTAAGAGAATGTCCAACTCATAAAGCCTACAATTTTATTGTCACAAATATAAATTTGTCAATTTTATTTCCAAAAGTTTCTACTGTTAATTGCACTTACCTGTTTAGTGTTTTGTAAAAAAGGGCTTAGTTTTTATTTCAAATCACAGTTTATATAATAAACAGTGTCATGGGTTTCGCAATTACTTACAATTTAGCTTTTAATATTTTAGGTGGAATTTTACGACACTGGTTTCATTCCGTCAAATGAGATGGTTACTAAGAGACATTTTGTGAATTATGCAGGCTATGACTTTTAATGCAAATCAAATAATGAGTAAAAATATAAAGATAGGTACTCAATTTGGTATCTAATCTTGGTGTAAAATATGTCGTATTACTATTTTTGGGCTTTGTTGTTCTCGTTTCGTTTTACAAAAACTATTATTCGGTCCCCTTTGTTTACACAGATTGACGATAAATCTAAAGTCTAAGTCTTCAACATCTAAAGCCTAACTTACCAACAGAGAATTCAAAAGGAATAAATACAATGGAAATTTTAAGCAGAATATTTTTTTGAATTTTTTTAAGACTAACCTCATCTTGTTTCGTCCAAAGCTTGCGTTTGTGACTCAAGTGACCGCTTTTCAGTATACCGATTCATGGGTGAAAATTAAGTTATAATCGTATGTATGGGTTTACTCTGTGGACATATTTATTTAGCTTCGATAAATTTTAATGTTAAAAAATACACAAATGTATTTGGTTAAAAACTAATTTTACTCATATTTCTTTGGCATCAATTTTTGTATTGGGTGTCATGCGGTGTTGGGTTGGCCATGAGTTTTAAAATAAAATTTCAATGTAAAAAGCTAAAGAGTCTTCAAAGAATTTGACATAACTTTAAAACTAATTACGGTAAATTCAATGTAATGCTATGTTATGCATACATTGACTGTATTTAGTTAAATAACATTGGAAAACAGCCCCTAAGTATAACTAAAATGTAAGTGTCTCGCCAATAGTTTAAATCTTGATGAAACACAACATTCACAGACCTGTCTTAAGGCCTTGCGGACCAACGACATAAAGAATATACACAACTTTGGCGTTACTTAAATCCTTGAATTTGAATTGAAGTCAACATGCGACAAGTAATTATCTTTTAATAAATCAATATATATTTAAATAGCAGTTTATTGTAGACGACAGGTGGACTATCAAGAAATTTAATTTAATGTATGTTTAATCAAGTCGAGTTTGAACTAAGATCTCGACATGTAGACAACACATTTCATTATCAATCAAATTATCTATTTGTATTTTACTGGTTCAAATGATGTATTTTACAACAATGAGATTGGTTTATTTGTATAGCCGTTTAAATTATATGCTAAATGTACTTATTTACCTAACATACATTTTTCCCTTAAACTAATTAACTTCTAGATAACAGTAGAAACTGTACGGTCAAGCTTATTGCCATATCAAGACTTACCAAAGGCGTCAACTTTTCTAAAAAGTTTAGGTCACCAAACTTTATTTTTATTGTACCACAAGACTTCCAAAACCTACGAGCATATTTTCTACAGAACCTAGACACAAAAGTTAACTCCAACCTTTTAGACGCAACAGACACTTGTAAAGATTCAATATGAACAGAAATCATGCCACCAAGTGTAACTAGCATACATATTATAAACATTAAATCCAAAACCCCAAACATGGCCACATTTAAAGCATCATTTCCACTGTTTGAAAACTTAATGACCAGACTAAGAGTCAATGATAAAGCAATTATAACCCCCGAAATGAATACACCAAGACAACTTTGTTGTAAGCAATTATACAAGGTGTTTAGGATTTGAAGCTGTCTGTATAATTGAGTGACACTTAATACATCTCCACTGTGCTTGTATCGTTTTAAGAATAGCTGTAGACGCTGTCGAATCATAATAGTAGGAATGATATGAACTGTTACAAAGACAAAAACAGTAGCGTGATTTCTAAAGAACCAAAACCAAAAGTTTCCAAGGAAAACTTCAATCTTAACAGTTTGTCGGCCAAATAAATGCAAAACTGTTGTTTCGAGAGTTTTGTTTCCTGAGCACTCGTGTAGAAGAATATATCCTGTAAGAGATGGTTTACAAGGGTTACTCCAGAGAAAAGCCAATACCTAGCAAAGTGGAAAAAGGGCACATAAAATTAGCATACAGGGAACAAAGGCTAAATTCAACAGCTCAATAATCGAGAAAGAAGATAGGAATCCTGATTTGTTTTACGTTTGATGCACGGTTTTCTTTATGAAATGCGAACAAATTGTTCAGTAATATTTCGAATAGCTTTCCTTTTCCTTGGCACAATAGCATGTAGCTAGAGTTTCCTACAAGTCCGCAAAGTGTGAACAATCCAAGAATATAGGTAGTTGTAGTCATATCATCATCCTTATTAATGGAGATTTGAATACATTGGTATACACGAAAGTACAAGAATATGATGTATACAAACCGAGCCAATCTTAGTTTTCGAAGTTCTGTTCCGTTTTTAGCTTCAAATGTGATGGAATCGAAATCTGTGTTGGATTTCGTATCTTCTGTTTTCAATGGGATACAATTGACGAAATTCATCTGTCTCATTGTTAACCTAAGAAGAAAAACTTTATCGAGGTATTTTTCAAGACCCATTTTAGTAATAGGCTTAAAGCAACTTATTACAAATCTTAAGAAATATAAATTTAAATGACTGCGAAGTAAATTCATTTGAGTGTGTAGAGTAGAGACAGCACTATTCAAATGAACGAGCATTCTGGATTTGACAAATATCGTTTCTTGTTGTTAAATTTTGGGCTAATATTTTGTGACACTGCCATACCATTATCATAAAAACTAAGAAAAGTCTTATGTAAGGAATGTCAAAATAATTAATTTGATGCCAGATAAAATTATTGAAACAGGACACGAAGATACATAAGATAAGATGACACACAGATATAATATTTACTTTGCAGTGGTTTCGAATTTAATACTACAAATTCTAGAGTACAAAATAGTTATATTTGAACAAAAGAAATAAACTAGGAACAGACTTTGCTTGAGAGATAACATTTGAGTTTTACACAATTTTATAGCTTTGTTCTGGTTCAGGTGAAAATTAAGAATATTCAAGCATACAATTATAAATTATTAAATTAAGAAATAATAGTTTGATAAATTAGACAGTTTAATGTAACCTGCAAATACAATTCTAGTTTTATGCGAATATATTTATTAAGTTTGTTGGTTTAGTTCTAATCTTCGATAACAAGTCACTCATAAGTTAACCGACTTCTCTAAAACTTTCCACTTCATAAATGCTATGCTAGACAACAACGTGAACATCTTACCTTTACTGTTTAGATTTATATTTTTTTAAAACAGGCTTGTTTACGTTGATTGCTCTTGACGATTAACTGTTAAAGAGGAACGCAAACAGATGCAGAAAATTTGAAGCAATTATTTGAATTTAAAACAATTTGAAATTACCTGCCACTGAGAAAAACCATTGCAAATACAGTAAATATTGTAAATTTTGATACCAGAAAAGAACTCGTAAGTTTTTATGTTTTTTTTTCGCGAATCTGTAAGTATTTTGGCCAACTGGCCATTTACAGGAAAAAGACCCTTAGTGGACTACGTCCACTCACAAAATCTAATAGGTATCGTTTTGGACTAAATTTTTAATGCGTTTTGCCCTCGACTTGACTTCTAATTTAAAAACTAACATGAGATACGGAATCTACGTCATTAGTTACCTAAGTATGCTTAGTTTCACCTCGAATGAAGAAAGCATAATGAAGATTTTGATTATGAAATGAATGTTGAAAAACTTATATTTGTTTATCATTAGTACAAACGTTCATGCACAAATATGAGCTTTTGTACTAATTTTTAACATCAATACTTAAATCAAAAATAAGAGTACAACAAGCTTACATTTTCCAGAAAAATTGTCTGGATCCTTAAAGATATCTTAAACCTGAGTGGAATACAATTCTGTTCCTGCCACCATCATAATATCCTCCAAAAGCTTTGACGCTTCGTCCATTCCTTTGGCAGCAACACATCTGTAGGTCCATCTAGTCACATAATCAGAGATTTGATTCCAGATACGAGCTGCCTTACAAATGTTTTCAAGCTTTTTATATAGAAATTTCGCGTGTGTATTCTGTATGTATGAATAGTGAAGGGAAGGTTTTTGTCTTCAAGAAGAGCCTTCCACACTTTTTGTAGGTACATCTCAACGTCCAGGCCAAGGAAGGTCTTACAAGACGCTGCCAAAGATACAAGCGAGAAATCTATTTCTAGATGAGAAATAATGTAGTTGAAAGATCTTACGTTGTACATGGTTTTGTACTTGCATCGTAAAAACATTTACTAATTATTTTGACAGCCAAAAATCAAATTGTGAATCACAACTTACAAAAGTAACATACTAACTCGGGAAAATACATTTTAAGCAATATATAATTGCTAGATAGTTTTGTTTTGATGAGAAGAATTCACCCAGTGGTACTGGGCTTCCAGACTTTGACTTAAGTACCAAAGAATAAAAAAATATTTTGCGACCATCAAAGCCTTTGATAGCTTGGCAAATATTTGAGGTGCTATCTAAAACCAGTGTGAGTCGACCTTCTCTAGCAAACTTCCGAAACAGTTGAATTGCCTCCTGACTGAACAATACTACCCATAAGGGCCTGAATCCAACATCTTGAATATAGACCTTCAATCGGCTGATCAATCAATTTCTCACGAGCACATCATCAACAACATTTTTTTCGGAAGTCTTCAGCGTCCTTAACCTAAACGAGATTAAACAAAGGAACATTTGTCTAGCAATTTGTGAGTGTTTCATTGTCATGATTTGAATTTTATTTTGTACCTCAACGCGAGCCTGTTGATATATTTTTTGGTTTTTGACATTGTTATGATTCCCTCTTTGAACCTTTTCCACATCAGCTGAAGCACAATTTTGTCTGTATACAATGGAGGGAAGCTCGTGTAACTATTTTTCTTTGATGACGGCCCTTCGTTTTCCTTTTAGTTGCCTCTTGTTCTCTTCGCTTTCGTAGTGAAGCATCTTGCCACTGCACTTTCTAAAATATTACAAGTTCGAATAACAATAAATTACAGATTTGTTTTCGTTTAAGTGTGTAAAGATTTTCGTTCGACACCATGATCTCTTTAATTACGAAGCTGAAATGAGCATTGCAGTAATCTCTAATACATTCAGCATAAGCGGAAAAGAACTGTTGGGTTGGATAATGCTTATCCCCTTTTTGAACTAGTTCACGATTTGTGTATCTTATTACACAGACATTATTACGCTCTTCAAGCTTATCTTGAAGCGTGTCTCTGTAGTCCGGTTTAAACGAAAAGCGCCCAGTCTTGCTGTCGCGGTCTAGAACCTCATTGATTTCATCTGCCGTAAATGTTCCAATCCATGAAATTGTAATAGTTGATACATCAACACGGGATCCAAGTGAAATGCTAGCTTTACCCTTCTGCGTTTTTCCTGTAAAAGAGTAAAACCAAGAACATTTTGAAAAATGAATATGCGTACTTTAAATTTTTTACTACTTAATATTCTTTTTTGGTTCCGAATCCGATAGGGAACTTCAGCCTTCCATCGTCATCCATTTCGTCTTTTCCTGTTTTCTTGGAACCTTTTGAAGTGGTTTGCTGCTGATCAGAATCCTTTTGTTTGCTTTCCACTAGGATTTGATAAAAAAACATATAATTTAATTGCTCTCATTATTCCTGGAGCAAATTATATTAATGTTTTATTTGCCTCTATTTTTAAATTCATTAAGTCAATGTCAAAAGAACGATTTAAATTCAAATGTTCATTCTGGTTATTGCAGCCTTTTGTTGTAGGGTATCGTGGATCACGGGGACTTTTCCCTGGCGTGTCTGGCTTTGGTGGGGATTTTGGGAGGTCAAAGTCTGAATGAGAGCTCAAGTCAACAGCTTTGGGCATTTTTCTTGATTTGGAAGGCTGTTCTTTTGTATACTGTTTCCAATCAAATGCGCGTTCCGTTTTTGCTGAAAATAGATTAAAACAAATTGTTATACTTATTTAAATTTGTTTCATTTGCTTAAGTCTTCTTCATTTACTTTGTCAAATTTGAGGTGTTTCTTTTTTGTTGGTATGCTTTTGTCGACCAAAAGAGCATTGCCTGCTTGCTGTTAAAAATATTTAAACGTTTAGTCAACCGAATATTTAAGAATTAAAAGAATTTAAGAAGAAAAGAAAATTATCACCTTTGTATTGGGAAGAAACGAATGCATCACCATCCCAGCCACTTCAGGTTCTAGAGAAACCTTTGTTTTTAAATTTTTCTTTCATACCATATGTTGGTGCCTCTGCAGTTCTTTTCAGGCTACAGTGCTTTCGGGGTCGTCTTTAATTGGAATCTCTTTGTCTTCAACCAAGAAAATTTCAATTTTAATACATTAACTACTTTTTGTTTATTATCCGTTCTTCAATATGTTCTCAATAGTAGCTAAAATTTAAACCTGAATCAGACAGCTGTTCAGGAATAGAAACAATCTGCTTTCCCTTGTTCGTTGTGTCTAAGAAATAAATTTATTGAAAATATACTAAACTAAAGTCCAGACCAAACCTGACCAAATTTTATTTAAAGCAATTGAAAGGAGTCTGAAGCAACAAATATTTATTTTCGAATTGCATTTTAAATAAGCACAAAATAGCAAAAATATTAAAATTCTGGGAGTCCCTTTTTGACGCCACTGTTTTTATCGGAGAATTTTTCGGGTACTCACAGCCTCATCATCATCGATTGAAAGAAGTGATTCGGTTGGAGAATCTAGCTCCTTACTTTCTCCGTAGGCATTTTGAAGTAATCGTAATGCACCCGGAGACCCCAAGCCAATATTTATATTTTCAAGACCCGCACCTACGCCATATTTATATTTCATCTTTAATAATCAACAATAATTTGTTTTCCAGCTTTTGATTCTTCCGAAAAGCTCCGAGCCTGGTTTGTAGTGTCATCCAGGGGGAGGAAACGAAAAGCATAAGAAGGCCAAATTTGCTGAAGAACAACTGAACAAAGAAAACCAAAGTTGCGCACCTGAAGAAGATAAAAAATATAACTATAATACCATAATATACCACAACAATATAATATTATGAAAAACCCTTCTTCTATTAATGAATCATAAAAGGTTTTGATATTTACCTGCAATATAAGTTGCTGACAACGGCTAGAGTGCATTTGATGGCGATGGCTAGGCTGTCCCATATTGCTGTTATCCAATCGCTGAGCTCGGATGTGTTCAAGTAGAAGAAAAATGCCGTAAACGAACGAACTGGGACACACAACGCCCTATTAGCTTTCTCAAAAGAAATGCTTTCGAACAAGAACCCAAAAAACAATGGACACGCCATATTTTTAGTGAGATTGTAATTAATATTGAATCTTATTTTTGAATTTTAGAAATTGGTTTAATGAAAGTATCACAATTGCAAACCGCAGAAATTTCTTGTGTATAAATAATGTACAAGCGTTGCTTACGGCGAAGGATGATGGGCATGGCATTGTGTCTACGTTATGCTCCATAAATATTGTGTCAACATTATATTCCAAAAATCAGGTGTCAACAAGATGGGTTGAAAATTATGTCAACGTTATGCTCCATAGTTATTGTGTCAACCTAATATTCCATAAATCATGTGTCAACACGGTTGGTTGGAGATTATGTCAACATAACAAGTTTCAGATTTTATTGGTCGGCTTTTAGTTTTACGTGATTGGATTTCAATTTTAAAATAGTGTCAACCTCATGTTATACCATTAAGTATTTTGTGTCTTTGAGTTATGCTCTGACACAAAATAGTTTCCAGTTTGTTCAATATTTAATTCTAGCTTTGCATTTTTGCTTTGCTTTTAATTTAAATGTTAATTTCTAAGAAAAAATTTGTTTATTTTTTTAAAATGGATTTTGAATATATGCCGCACAAATTACTTCGAATAATTCAAATCTCTGAGCAATTTTATTTTGGCAAGTTTTACAAGTTTTATTACTACAGGCCATAAATATTAGAATTTAGAGTAAATCTTTGCCATGAAAAAAAAAATTTAACATTAAATTTCATTTTGTGTTCGTCTTGTTTTAGGATTTCTCAACGGCTGGTACCGGTTGAAAGAACATTGGATCCACACTTGTGCGTCCGTACGTGCTATCTCAAGCAAACTCCGACAATGGACTGATTTATGGTTTTTGTACGTGTTACTGAAATATGGTAAGTTAATCTAAGTTAGTAAGCTAAGTTGTGTTTTAGCACATTAAAGCAGTTATTTTTGGTGTAAACCTATTTAATTGAACAATTGAAAAAGTATTAAGTAAAAAGTATAAGTAAGTAAAGTATAGAAACAATTATTGTTTCCAGCACAAGTTTTAATCCCATCCTTCGTTTTCTTTAGATTCGCACCATTTATGTGGAGGATTTTGGCGAGCTGTTTCTTATTCACCTGGAGTAGCGGTAGCGTGTTTCGTTTTCACTTGGATCAATCATCATTGGAATTGTGCAATATTGGCATCACTGCCTGTTTGCTTAACATTAGCGATGCCAATTAATATTTTGGTAGCCAATAACAGATTTTGTCGTGCTGTTTTTTCCTTACGTACTATGATTTACGTATTAGGTTGTTCAGGATGTATTTTGTTAGACTTGCCTTTTTTGTATCTCCAGCTAGTTACACAGAAAATATTGCACGTGCACTGTTAAATGCTTACTCTTGCACCTCAGATTTGGCGATTGAGATGAGCAGAAACTCGTCGGCACACTGAACCTCGCAAGCAGTTAGTGTTTCTATATCATTTCCAGGCTCGGTTGACACGGTAGCTACCCTAATCCATGAAATAGTTTTCCCAGCAATAGATTTGTTGGAAGGTTTTTTAAATACAACTAGTAGGATAGTTTAAAGCATAGCAGAAGAAAAATTGTGTCGCAATGACTTATCATCTTTAGATAAGACCTGTGATGATTTAACATTAGAGACGATGACTTAAATAAATAAATATGGGTCCCTAATCGGAGCATAATTTTGTACAGTTATACCTATGGCTCAAGTTGCATGCACAAAGCTGCAGAAAGGTGACGTTTGTAATGTGCTAGGTGTAGGGAACGGCATAGACAAAGGGGTTGTTGAGGCACAAGTAGCGCTGCAATCATTGAATAAAGAGATGGTAGTAAAATAAGATCTAGAATTTGATACCAATAGTACAACAAACAATTTTGTTACAGGAATCCGAAAAGATTTCGAAGAAAATATGAGTGAATTGCATGGTGTTGGCATGTAGATTACCTTTATTCATACACTGGTGTTGGTATCAAACCTTTGGGTACTTGTTGGCATTGACATTAGTGTTCTTAGCATGCAAGAAGGCGAAATCGGTATGGAGATTTCGTACAAAATGCTTATTAAAATCGGATGGAGTTTCTAGATTCATGTTGTAAACGAATCCGTTCATTTTTCACGGTATTTTTGTTATTCCTAATTTAGTCACAGATATTTTAGTACGCCTTATTTACGGTTGGCATAAGAAACAGTTAAAAGAGAGAGATTCGACATTTGGAACGGATTTTTTTGTCAGAGTTATAGTAAAAGGTGGTGAAAACATAGCTGCCTTGATTGCTTATCTATTTAATAATTCACTGAGTGAGTTTGAACATATCTGCGTATCTCAGAAAATTTAGGGAAGTGTTATGGCAAAGACTTACCATATCGAGCAGTAATTCCATACCTTGTTTCAATAGTTATATGCTATGCTATCACTGTTATATTGGTAAAGGCATGTACAAGCGTCAACAAGAAATAATTATCAATATTGGGTATGGTGAATGGGGCTTACAGGATGATGATATTTTT
>JAQIWN010001959.1:0-17916 GCA_034699025.1 Entomobrya cf. arborea Gr-Col-00668
TAGCATGTTCGACGTCATAAACTTAAGTCGTCATCGATCGCAGTAGAACAATGACGACGTATTTACAATACGTAACAATATACTACTTGTGGAATTAATGTCAAGATATTAAACTCAATTAACAGCTCATGTACATGAATACGTTGGGATTTTCTATTTGTGAATGAAAATTGTTGACTTCATTTTGTATTGATTGTTGGACAGATTTAATGACCAATCGCAGTGTCTTTTATTTATTTTTGAATCGAAATAATATTTAAAATATAACCAAAGAAAAAATTTAAATCTAAATGTGATCACAATTTGCAAGTATTTATGAAACCGTAGTATCAACTGTAGTATAGATTCTAATATGGTCTCAAATAAAAACGTTTGTTTAAGCAAAGCAACAGCAAGTTAAGCAAACATGTTTTATTACTGAGGTAATTTTAGTTCACATTTGAGTTGAATATAACGTGAATGTGAAGCAATTGTGCATTTATATTTAAGAGCACTCAGTGTATATTTTCTCATAAGTAAAATAATACCTTCCCCTGAGCCTTCTTTTCTTGTTGTTGAGATGCGGATGGCGGGTTGTTATAATGAAGACGTCAATAACCTGTACTTGTATTGGTCAAGAGACTGAACTTCAAATAACTTATGCATGTATGTATAAAAACGAACAAAAAAATCCCCTCACAAATAAAAATAACGGACATTTTCTGTATATTGTTGGTTTATTTCTGCTAAGTAAAATTCCGTACAAACTTGTCAATCCATTTTAAATTTGTAAATGTCGTTCAGAGTGTAGCACTGAGAATTTCATACAAAAAGTAGGAGCCTTCTTCGACTATATTTGTCACAGTTGGTATTATAGGACTTGCACTTGACAAATACTTAAAGCTTTTGTACTAATTTAAATATTTTGTAAATCGTGCAGAAACTGTGCAAACAAAATCGTTTAATTTTTACTGTAGTTTGTCCGTTAAAAGTTTTCTGAACGTTTAAGTTGAAAACGCAATATTGGCAATAAACCTCTTCAATTTGTCAACAGCAAAACTAAAAGTAGCAGAATTTTTTTTGTTAAGTTCAAAAAGCATTTATGATTCGCCTTAAATTGCAACCATATTTTTCCAGAGTAACTTTTTTTTAAACAAAATATAACCATCAATTTTCTGATAACTTAGAGTATTGAAAAACCTCCAAGTATCTTTTAATATAACTTATATGAGTTTCTTTTTTCTTAACTAAAATATAAATTGATACTTATTGATACTGATTGATACAGTGCCAAAGGGAGGGCCAATATTAACAGAGCTGCCTGGTAGTTTAAACAATAGTACACTAAACAAACTTGATTGAAAACATTGACCACCAACTGATTAAGAGGTAAGGTTCAGATTTTCTAAATACGTAGTGAAGACTCTCTAACTATCTGTTTAAATGGTTTGTACAATAATCCATCTTGATGGTGCCATTGACTTTGTGTAAAGTCAACTTCAAAGTTTTCGAATGAAAGCTTTTGCATAATAATTTGTGCTCTACGAACTTCTCAGTCCATTTAAGTCTATAAATTGACACTATTTCGAGCAAAACTCAATTTATTCCTATAAAAGTTTTTAAACTGTTGTATATTTTTGACCCCTTGCCAAAATTAACTCTGAAATGTAGGATATTTTGTGGCTATGAACATAACTGGTTCTAAAGAGCCCCTACTCTATACATGTAATTATTGTGCATATTAGCAGCTAGAAATTGTTTCCAGACAAAAGAACTGATGATATTTCCAGCACAAAATACACTTACTCAATGTTGTTAAAATTTTCACAACTTACAATTTGTAATAAACTCAAACATAAAGTAAAAATTTACCCGCATTAACTGAAATACTTTGCATTCAATGCTAAATTTTAATGCCATCAGTTTAAAAGCATTTATTCCAAATCAAAATATGCAACTTTACATACACTAAAGGCTAATATTTCCAAACTGTATTATAATTCTTTTAAAGACAACAT
Source organism: Entomobrya cf. arborea Gr-Col-00668 (assembly GCA_034699025.1). Classification (NCBI taxonomy): domain Eukaryota; kingdom Metazoa; phylum Arthropoda; class Collembola; order Entomobryomorpha; family Entomobryidae; genus Entomobrya; species Entomobrya cf. arborea Gr-Col-00668. The sequence goes on from JAQIWN010001959.1 coordinate 1,998, forward strand.
TCTAAAAATGTTTATTTTAATTTGACCAAACCAGCTAATTTGATGGAAAACATGCTTGTAAATCAATAACAAATGTACTTAGGTTGAATCTTGTTGTTTCGAAAAACAGGAGAAATGAGCATTATACATAAAATTAAAATGTATCATTTAAGCTTCGGCAATATTTAAATGAAAAATATAAGTTGAGCTTCCTTCTTCTAATTTTCCTAAAATTAAAACTGCTGCTGCATTTCAGTTCTCTTACTGTTTACTGTATTGTTATAAATTACTTTGACAAATGCATCAATTTTGGAGTGGTTATTTTCTGACAAATATTACGAAGCCTCTGGGCGTTTTCAAGTATGCAAATGAACGATAATTTTATCACATTACATATCACTTTATATGTATTTTTTGTTTTATTGTCTGCATGCATTTCAAATCAATGCAGTTATTAACAGTATTTGAAACTAAATGATCTAGCCATCAACCAGACTACCTTGAATGATAAAAGAGCCAAGTAACTTTAATCGTTTTGTTAGTTGGTTTACTTATTCATTCGAATTTGTAAATGAGGTTAATCGTAAAAATAGATAAATGTACTTTCAAAGAAAAAAACACCAAGCCCAAGAGAAACTACATAAGTAATTTACATTTCTTGGTCGACCTTTTCCTGAAAATTTAATATAAACAACGCACATGAGTCCTTTAAAAGTAATTTACGTAATTTATTTTGAAATTTAAGTTGGTTAGGTGGAAATAGGATGGATTTGGAATAAATGTGATAATTGTGATGATATATGTCCATTTGTTATATTCTTGAAAGACGATATCGAATTACGTAATATGCCTATCAAAAAATTTCTTGAACTGTAATTTTTACATAACGTTTTGCAAGAAATGTAAGATTGGTTTCTCAACATACTTTATATTGCAATTATTTCATATATGAACAAGTTAACTTCAAAACTCATTATTTCAGCGACCAGAATTAGAGCTGATCAGCACTCATTTGCAGTAGATTTTTTTATTGCTGCCTATGAGTGTACCTACAAATATTATATGGACCCCTTAAGGCCTTCACTATACTTAACTAATTTAAGAATAGTGTTGGACAACCACTATTTTGACAGTCACATAGGTATGCTTGTAAGTTCAACTGTAGCATTTCTTTTGGGCTTTCTATAAAGTCTTTTGTGACAAGATATAAAAACTGCCTTTATATAAGTTATAATGGCTCCCAGGTTCTTTGAGGACCAAAACAATATTTCTTGAGAAGTTGTTTTTAGCTCTTATTTTTGGCATATTTTTTTTAAATGAAGCTGGCAGTGGAGTTCTATAAATATAAATTTGTTCCCGAAGGAGAAGAGGACAAACACAAAATTTACTCAAACACCCTCCACGTTAAGTGACAATTTTCGAATTTTTGAAAATTGATTCTGAGTATATAGAAATCAATTTTGGGGAAATTCGTTCAATTTAGGGCATAGAACAAGAAACAGCGAATCTAAAAATTCCAATTAGAAGTAGTTTCAGGCCACCGTTTTGGTTTTATTCTTGGTGAAAGTCAACGTTAAATGCTGAAAAGTAGAGAATTTACCGTACTCGTCGCATTATAAACTTCGACATTGAATCACTGGCTAAATAATTAATAAATTTAACTATTTTTTTGCATGTGTAATCATAAACGAATTATCAATCAAGTCAATTAAGTAAATTAAAGTAAGCAATGTTCAAATTTATATATAATTGTATTTTTTTAAACAAGTGATCATAATTAAAGTGAAGCAGTATGAATGTGAAAAAATATTTCTAGCGATCGCATACAGCTTCTCAAAACACATTTTTATGCAGCACTGGAACAAAAATAAATGTCTTCTGAAAGCTATCGCTACCAAATGTAATATTTCATTTTATATGACGGGTATAACAATAAGCTATATAAAGTATTAGATTATTACCAAATATTCAAAGTTACTCTAAGATCAAAAATATCTCCAATCTCTACTTACTGATATTAATTATAATATTAATTGCAAATCTAAAAATATTCACCACACATGCTAATGTGATGTATTTTAAACTGACTTCTGAGTTTTCAAGCTGAAATAAGTAAATATCTTGGGGTGTCTTAAAAAAAATTCGATTGCGAAACTATAATGTATTTGTTAGCAAGCACCTTGTGCGTGGATGTAGAGTTTTGTAGTAAAAAAATGTTATAATTTTTTACCCAACTAGCTAGTCATAAAAAGTGTGAGACATAAGTCATTATGCACACTAATAAGTTTATGAATGTACTTCTAAACGGATATTACTTTGTTTCCATGCAAAAGTATAGTGGCAGAAATTATATTACATAACATTTATATTATAGTCTAAATCAATTTGTTAAAATTATTTCTCATTCCCGTTTTACTTTGTCATGTCCCACTTGAGATTTGATGCTTTGCACTAAACATTGTGGTGTGGATGTTATACCAATAGCACACGACCACACGACCTTTGCCTAACCCATACCCCCTTTGCCTAAAATTGGGTAGCTCCATACCTTCTCCAAGTCAACCACTGAAGCAAGCACAAGCCATGCCTTCTCCTGTACACTTCAGCCGTGTACATTACCATCATCTTCATTCTAAATTCATCTGAATGTATCACTGCCACTTAAAAAAATCATTTAATTTATTTAAACAGGAGCCGACTGATTTCACGGGTATGGCCTGGACAGCAGGTACTTTTTCAAGGTTTATCTCAACTCCAGGATAAGCACGTCAAATATTTAAAATGGGTTCACTCTATATCAGGTTATTGGTTATGTCGTCTTGTAATGTATTTAATTTGGCAACATCAAGCCGATGTACATATATCCTAATATATTTTCATGGTTAAATTCTAATTATTTTTAAATACAAATCCGCAAAACAGTAGATTTAGAATCTGATGTTTTTAGTTTGTTTAAGATACTATTTTAGTTTGATTCAATGAATAATTTTACTTTTTTGGTTTATTGTGGAAAAACATAAATGAGACCATTGGGTATTTATTATTCGTAAGCTATTATTTCGAGTTGCTTTGCATTTGTTTGTATGCAGAATAGTCAACTAGTTGTAAACAAATGGGTAAGGATTATTCCAGTGAGGTGGCGATTGCAATGCAGCTAAAAATATTAACCAACGGGTAACAAATGAAAAAGTCTCCGATGGTCCCATTTCTCCCACCTTTTAACCGTTCTTTAATGATGGTGCACAAATTAAATCTTACGATGAATAAATAAACTAAACACAGTTCTATAACCTAGGAAATGATTCTCAAAATTAACCTTGACTTTCTGAGTAAAAATATGGAAAGCTAAGAAATGAAGTGAAAACGACGTTAAATATAGACAATTAGTTTAAATTGAATTTAAATTTTGTACCTTAAACATATCAACGCTAATTTTTTATCTAAATTACACGTACATTTTGTACTACTTTATGGCAGACTAATTATAAATTGCAATTACAATTACATTATTGTACCTAATACAGCAAAAACCAGTTGTAATGAAAATACAGAAAGACTATCGGTAAATTTTATAATCGCATATGTACAATGTAAGTACAAAATGTGGTTTTCACAGAAAAATACCTAGTTTATTTTATTTGTAAAATTAATAGATCAAGTCATTTTAATGTATTGAACAGATAAAATGGAAAGAGTGAAAAAGGTGCAACAGCCAAAGGTTTGCCCAATGCATAGAGATTTATTTGAATCAACGAAACGACACAGTCAAATTTATTTTACTTCAAGATCTATGATCTTAATTATCGTGTTTGTTTCTTGGAATGTTTTGTTTTCTGGGTAATTTGATGAAAGATATATTTTAGTACAAGTTTTTTGTATAAACCAGTACTTATCAAAAGTGTAAAATCCGAATAGTTTTTATTTCGCTTAAAATTACCATGAACCTTTAATTAGCAGACGTATTTAAGTAGATTGTGAAAATAACGAACCTTTATTTCACCTAAAATTGGGAACCTAATGTGCTCAAAATTAAGTCAATTAAAGTATACCAGCTTTCAAATATTTAAAATGAAAATAAATTTCCAAGGTTTACACATGGTTACGTTTATTAAGAGTTTGTAAAAATGGAACGAGTTCTGTTACTGTTTTTTGTAAAATTTTAGGAACTAATTAGAGTAAATATGCAATGAGTTGAATGAATGCAAATGAAACAAATTGTATCCTTTAGAAGTTACTCCTGACGGGAAAACTTCAACGGTCAACAAAACATTGGGGCTTTTAAATGATCAAGATTATCATAATCACGAGCTTACAAAATTGAGCTCATGTGTCACAATGTATGTGTCACAATTTTACTAGTAGAATAAGTATAATAGTTTAATGTATAATCATTTAAATAGGAGGAAATAAATGAATTTCTGTTGCAATTCATTAAAAGTAAATGAAAAATCAAATTATTTTTAAGTAAAACAAGAACCTGACATTCAAGAATTATTTGATTGATCACTTGATACAATATTCTTAATGATGTGGCAATATTGTTATTAATTCCAGATTTAAGTTAAAATTTAAAAAAAATCTGTTGTTAACTATCTCGAAATTTTAAACTATATTCAAGTAATTGTCATTTTAACGGTAGACAAAAGAATTTGTACAAAAAAATCACAAAAATTAACATACTACAAGATTAGGTTAACATAAATAATTGTTTAATCGTTAGCACAAAAAATGTAAACAGATGTGAAAAGGTTAAATTGGGAAATTCACAACATAGTTGATTGACTTCAAATGTCATAAGTTTATAAGGTTACATTATATTGTTTATACAAACAGCAGAATAAAGCCTATTACATTATGTACATCATCTTAAGCTAAGGCAAAATTCAAATGCAAAAATCGGATAGGGTATTTTTCATCTTAACTTCTAAAAATTCGAACTTCTGCTCCATTTCGATTATCTTATTGTTCACTTAACGGATCATAAAATACTTATAATTTACCAAAAGCGTTAAAAATATATTTAAAAATACTCACTGAATGATAAAATATACGAAGACTTCGGAACTTATGTTGTCTAAATATATCTAAGAGCACGTCAATGAAAACAATTGCAAAGCAATTTACGTAGCAGTAAAGCAGATTAATATAAATGATAATTGAACCAAGTAAATTCAGTAGTTTTCTTTGCTAAGCTTACATTTTGATTGGATTCCGCTGTCGAGTCAGCCAGGTCGTTTATAAAAATGATTGAAATGTGCTTCCAAAGCAAATGTGATTATAAAAAAAACAAAAGACCATTGCATTTATTTGACTATTTTTTCCTGAAAATTTAATATAAACAATGCACATGACTCCATTAAACGTAATTATGTTTTATTTTGAAATTTAATTTTATTGAATAGAAATGGGATGGATTTTGAATAAATGTGATAATTGTAGTGATATATGACCAATTAGTAACATCTTGAAGAACAAATGCTATAATAAGAGACTAAAATGTTTTTAAAAGTAAATCAAAACAAGACATTTATCATCTTTTTTATTTATCGAATAATTTTCAATCTATTAATCTGGTTTTTGTACTACGTGTAAAATTTTCAATTAAATTATTTTTCCTTTATATAAATTCTATCCAAGTAAATAAATTTTAGATCACTACAACTTTTATCCTATAATTCCATTTTGTGCCCAGCTGTTCATCCCTGCCTCCGTTGGTGGCTCTGCTCTGTCCGAAAAGCAAAATCCGTAGGTTACTCAAAATTAAAATAAATCTTGTTATTTATGAATTTCCTTTCACACATAAATGTAGTAATTTAAAAATTATAAAATTAGTTAAATTTTACATTGAAATTCAAGAGCACAATCGCCGTCAACATCGCAGCAACAGCCATCATACTTTACTGGAACTTTACAAACAATTCCGATCCGACAATAAATCCTGGAGTGATCCAACCAGTACAAGCACGTTCTGGGGCATCGATTGCAGTCGAATTCTAAACAAAAAAATAACGTCGCAAGAAAAATTATTTTAGAACCAAGATTTTTAAATTATTTACACTATTCTAAAACAATACAAAGTTTAAACTCAAAATCACAAATACGCCTTTTTGTTAATAATAAATTATGTATGTACTACCAAATTGATAAAATTACTCACTGATATTGTTGACACTGATCTGGTAGAATCAGCGCAAAGTAAAATCAAAATGATTAATCCAGTAACCACAGATTTTGCCGAACAAAATAGACCCATCTCGGATTTTTTCAGGTATCTTAAAGCACGTCCTTTTACCCACGTAACGTTGTGCAACGTTTATAATTGTAAAGCAATTGTGTGAAGGTAAAAGCACCGCTTGTATTTTTTGAGAGAATAAAAAGAAATATTTGGGATGAGTTCGAGTACAAAAATTCTCATGTGATGAGAATACACATAATTTCATGTGCATGTCAAAGTATCAGCTTGAGAAAAATGAATAAGCTTGCTGCTCTGTTTTAAAATGAAGCTGGTAAATACATATTAGAATGCTATTACTGAACTTTTGGTAGCCTTTATAGTAAAAACTGTTTTATGACTTATAGGACATCAACCCCTTTTTAAAGAAGGAATTTCAAGTTGTGTATAATGCTCATGCCATTAATGTAAAAGGTGCTTGTAAGAACGTAGGGATTTTACCAACAAAAGCTGCTTGCAACAAAAAAAGGATCAAAATAGTCTGCTTATCACCCAAAAATTCGATTATTTCTTTCTGATAAAATAAAATGTGTTAGGATGCCTATATTTTATTTTCCGATCAAAAATATTCTCACTAATTTAAGCAATTATTCACTTAATAATGCAAATTCTATGTTACTATTTTTGTTAAAATTGCTAACTAATTACTCAGCACCGTAGTGCCACTTATCACTTTGTTGCTTGTTTTGTGATTCTTTTATGTACGGATAGACTAATGATTTATTCAGTCTTCCACAAATAGTCCAAAACTTATCAAATGTAAAAATTATTAGACATTGTTAATTTGATAATTGATTTATTTTACAAGTGCAAAGTAAAGCAAAGCACGGTCACATAGATAACGTCAGGTAGCAATTTTTAAATATAAAGTATTTATTAATTCTTTTTATTCAAATATAAGCGAAATACATAGCTTTTATGGTTATATTAAAACATAGTTTATTAGCGTGATTTTTTTCGACAGTTTTGATTTAAATTATAATACGTATCTTTAAACATTTAATTTTAATTAAAAATTACACGTTTGTTTGTTATTTTACCATTTAAGTTGACCAGGAATGTATTTGTCGATAAGGCTCTGGTAGTAGGCTTTTAATGCTGTGATGTCAGGTGTTTTTGTACTTTTTGTGAACAAATCATATTTGCTGTAAAAAATGGTCATTAAACATTTTGAAGAAAATTTTTTATTCTACCTTAAATTCTTGATTCTAAACTTACTTGAACTCCAAAACCCAGGGAAGCATTTCCATATCAGTTTTGTCACACAAGTAGGTATAGTCCTTTTCGGTGTGCCATGGGTAAAATGAGTGAAAGCGAATCATGTACAAAGCTTGTTCGGGAAGAGTGGTATTTTTGTGTTTTAGGACCCTGTACAGGTATTCATCATGACCACAGCTCATCATAATTTTAGACAAACCGATTCCTTCATGATAAATTCCAAGCTTAGTGCTACAAAATGCAGATAAATAATTTTTATCATTTTACCCCAAATATTTTAAATAAACGACAGAATAATTTTTGATGTGGTGCATACTTGAAACGTTCATCTTTCATGTCTGGATTATCATGAAAGCTGGTATCCATATAAAAGATTCCTTTTTGGGGTTCACATCCAACCCGAATATTGATATTGGGTGTTTTTGTACTTTTTGTGAACAAGACATATTTGTTGTAAAGAAAAATGGCTATTAAAAATTCGAGAGTTAAAAATTATGTCACCTTATATTTTTGTCTAACTTGTTTCTTAACTTACTTAAACTTCAAACCCGGGTAGCATTGCTTGTTGTTTCTTATTTGCCAACATTTTTTCACCTATTATTCTTTCTCTCACGTTTCGCGTCCCCTGAAAAATTCCTCTCAGTTATCAGGACACGATTAATTCATTAGTCAATATAAATCACAGTCATGGGGTTTGGATGACGATCGATAAATGGGAAAATGAGTTTGTTTGATTATAAAGCCGACCACATGTCCGATCTTAGTAGTCTATCTATAAGTTATCTCGAATTCGAAAATACATTTAGACACAAAAATAATATATTTCAATTTAATTAATAGCTCTAGAAATAAGGACATGAAAGTAAATTTATTTTCTAGCAACAAATATTTTTATCGGGTAATTTAGTTCATTGAGCAGAAATTTTTCTAGTTTCTTTTTTAGCTACGAATTTTTTGGCAGTCTCACTAATTTTGGTACTCATCAAAAATCGATCATACAATCAAGGATTAGGACAGGATATGAAAAACAACAAGAGCAGCTAGTTTAAATTAAAATAGAGCAGAACGATACATATATGTCAAAAACAAAATGAGATCCAAAGCCTCGTATTTATTTGCTAAACGATTTATTGTTATTTTGCGCACAATTTTTAACTTAACTAAAATTTATCAATACATGCTAAACCATTTTTTAATAAATTTCAAGTAAACCCATTTTTATCATAAAGTCTTTCCTTTTATTCAAGAAATCCTCCAAATTTGGTTGTTTCGGTTATCCACCGTAGCATGGTGGAACTGAGACTGAAATTAAATAAAGTTTATTTACAGTTTATACACATACTTCCAATGCAAAATAGAGAATAATAATTTAATCAAATAATAGTAAAATCTTACGGCTAAGAATCTCGCGACATTTTTTGCTCAACTGGCAGCAGCACCTTTCGATAGGAGGTTTTTCTTGGCACTTTACCCCAATTCTGAGGCAAAAAAGTGTTACTTTATCGGGAGGACAATCAATTTTTGACAAATCAGTTGCGTTGAAATTCTTGTTGAAAAAAAGTAACGGAAAATAATAATTTTAAAATCAAAATTCTTGAGTAAATTTAACCCCATCCCCACACATACTAAATGTTGAACTAAATCAAAATTGTACTTTAATATTGGTTTGAAATCACTTACGGTTATTGAATCACCCAATGTCGCAGCAACAAACGAAAAAATAAGGAAAATAGTTACCCCAGCAACCATTGGTTTAGATGGACGAATTTGACTCATATTGATAAAGAAATGTGGAAAAAATAACTAATGGTGTGAATATTTCTAATTTTTTGGGAGAATTATTTACTCAAATGAGTTGATCTGGTCGTTGATGATTTTTTCCAAACAACTGTGGCTATTATGCTTTTTATTTACTGCTTCCTAGTAAATTTTGAAATGAACAAGAAGATAATGTTGTCAAACAATTTATAATGATAGCCTGTGTACAACTAAATAAAATGGAGAAAGGAACCTAGTGGTTGATACATTCAAAATGTAAGTTGACACAAGAGGCTTTTGGAAGTAACTGACACACGAAAATTCTAGCAAAAAAAATTTGTACCTTAAAAGGCTTAATACAGAATGAGGTAGAAATTTTCGGTCATTCTAAATGTGTAAGACCTATATATTTTCTATTTAAAAGTAAAGTTTTAGGATGGTATGCATGCATGCATCCCTACATTTTTGAGGAAGAACAATAAAAGTATAATGCCGTGTAAACCTGTAAAAATTTTTGCTTGAGTGATATCTTTACAGAAACGAAAGAATGCGACTTAGAACCGAATATCTTCAGAAGCCACAGTACTAAAATAAGTATACTGCATACGAGTATATTATTGCCCATGGGACCTTACATGTGTGAACTGATTTGTTCTTTTAAGGCTTAAATTGTCTAGACTTAGATTGTCCGATTTTTGTGGAGACTATGTGCATATACTTATTTAGTAAGCAACTAGTCTCTATTTAGCAGATATTTTTCTGACGAACATCAACACTTACCAATACACACATCTAATTAAGAAATAAAAACAAGGAACCTGCTGTATTAAAATACATGAATATGATAAAAATGAACATTGGGAGCCTTAACAGTAAAAGTTTATTGACATTTTTTAGAACGGGATAATCTTATGATTTTGTTGTCTTAATTTTAAGTATGGTTCAATAAGTGGTTATGCAAATTTAGCATAAGAAGCTAATATTCTTTATTATGAAGAAGGTTTGCATATGCCAATCAATTTTAAAATCAATTTTTCACTAATTATTTAAAACGAATATTGAATCAGTTTCATATTTTAATAGACTGTAGGGTATTTGAACAATTCACCTAGTTTGGAATATTAAACCTTGGCAACTCTCCGCACAAAATAAGAGATTTGAATAAACCTCTAATTTTTTGTGTGGTTGGTATGTTTAAAAAGTTAAAATGTATGGGAATATACACAGGATTTTAGACCTGAAACACTAATTCTTAAACTGATTATTAATAAAACTGTCCTGAGACACTATCTAAAAAAAGACAAATCAGATACATATTCAATGCTTCTCTTTGAAATTGATATAACCTTGTGTAGAATTCAATACGACCTTATTTTGTCAGCATACAAATTGCATTGAGTATAAGCTTACATGCCAGAAGTTAAAGTAAACGTAAAAATTAACGTAACAATTCATACTAATTATATGCAATTTTCTAGAATTCCGGATTTTTTGCGAATTATTTGTAGCGTTTGTATAGAATTGTGCTATAGTTTGTTTTAATACTACCAGATACTAATATGCTTTTCAGAGAGACATGAAAATTTGATGTGAAAAGAACCTGTTCAGTGGAATGCTTATATGATCATTTTTATATGCTCAATATAAACAAGCTGTGTACATAATGCAAGCAAACAAATTGAACATTTAGTTCGGATATAATTTTGCGAAGAAATATTTATTAATTTTCTGCTTACTGAATGGAAGACTAGAATAACATAACTAGCAGCTTTGTATACACTATAGACTTAAAATAGATTAAAGTTATTTTATTTAAACTTAAAGTGACGCTTTGTCAAGTGTATTTTTTAAACACTGCTTTACTTCTAAGAAACTATTCCTGATTTAATAAGATTAAAATTTTGTTAATTCGTACCAGTTTTTGGTCATTAAGATATTGTTGCACATACAATTAAAAATTTAGTTGCTAGTATTAAATATTTTGTATTATTATTTTACCATGCAAGTTCAACAGGTATGTATTTGTCGATAAGACTTTGGTAACAAGTCATGTCAAGACATGAAGAAAACACATAGACGAATAAGTACAAACTAGTAATGAAAAAAAAATAGTCAATTAATCGTTGCACACCGATGTCATCATCCGTACATCATTCATTTCAAAAATTTGCCCATAAGTCAATATTTAACCTTGTCTGAACTCTAGCCCCGAGAGGGTTTCACCCAGACCAGTGGTCCCTTGAGAAAAGTTTATGTATTTTTTTTTACCTTAACTCCAGCATAAGCACGTCAATTATTTTAAATAGGTTCGCGCTTTATCAAATTATTGGTAGTGTCGGCTTATTATACAATTAATTTAGCGAAATCCAGCCGATTCATTTATAGTCAAATGTATTTTTATGGTTCATTTCTATATATTTTTTGATAAAAATCGGCAAAAATTTTGATTTATAATCTGATCCTTCCTGATCTGATGTTCTTAGTTTGTTTAGAATACAACATTGAGCTTAAAACTATATTTTTTGGTCAATTTAATGAATAATTTGACTTCTCAGTTAGTTGCGGGAAAGTAGAGAAATGAGACCTTTGGGACTTTTACTATTCGTTCGCTATTATTTCGCGTTGCATTGCGTTTGCTGGTATGCAGACAAGTCAACCAGTGTTAACAAATGGCATAGGTTACTCCTGTGAAGTGACGAACCCAACGCAGCTCAAAATATTAATCAACGGCTAACAAATGAAGAGTCCCCGTTGGTCTCGTTTCTCTCGCCTTTCCACATTTCTTTAATGATAATTCACAAATCCAATTTTAAGATTGAAGACGAAAAATAAATCGTATAAAGACCCAGTTTTATAACTTAGAAAATCATTCTCAAAATCAACTTTATGACTTTCTGTATAAAAAATAAAGAAAGCTGAGAAATTAAGAGGAAACGGCTTTAAATATAGATAATTAGTTTGGCTAGAATTAACATTTTGTACCAGTGTGTTCATTACAAAATGAACCTTTAATTTGCAGATATATTTATATTGTGAATATTACGCAATTTAATTTCACCAAAAATTAAAAACTAAATGTATACAAAAGTAAGTCAAATTAAGTATACCAGCTTTCAAGTATTTAAAGTGGAGAACTTTTCCAATGAACACACAAGGTTATGTTTAATTTGAATTCATAAAAAAGGAACGATTTTTGTTAGTATTTTTGTAAAATTTCAGTAACTAATTAGAGTAATAGTGCAATGTGTTTAATGAATGCAATTAAACAAATCGTATCCTTTTGAATTCGTTCCTAACGGAAAAACTTCAACGACCTGTACAAAGTTGGAGCTCCTAAATAAAATGACTTTTATTAATTCCCAAGGGTTACTAAATTGAATTTGTGTGTACAATGTAAGTGCTGCACTTTTACTAATAAGACAAAGGTTAGAATTTAATATTTTACAATTTAGATTACAAAATATCGGTGAACTGTTGTAGTAATTTTTATATAAGTAAGTGACAAAAAGCGAATTCACTTTAAGGAAACCAGAATCTGTTATTCAACTACATTCCTATTGGTTAATTCATGAAATATTTTTGGTGCAGATTATTTTCAAAATTGCAGTCTTAAAATTAAAGTCCAAAAATATGGTATTATTCATTAAAACTTTTAAACTAAATTAAGGTAACTATTGGGTTAACCCAAGGTAAGTGAATTTTACGAAAAAATCAACATACTCCAAGTTTAACATGATTTATTTTATTTTTTTGTTCCCACAAAAAAAAAATGTGCAAAAATGAAAAAATAAAAATAAATCTGGAAAAGACCAACATAAATAGATGTATTTATTTTAGTAAGTTATTAGTAAAACCTATTCATTTCAATTATCTTATTGCTCACTCTTTCGTTATAAAATACTTTGACAAATGCGTAAATGATAGTTTTCGGAGAAGTTATTACAGAGCAAATATTTGGAAGCCTCTGGACGTTTTCAAATATGCAAATGAGCGATGAGTTTATGACATCACATATCGTTTTATAAATCTCATGTTTTTGTTCATTTGTTGTCTGTATGCATTTCAAATCAATAAGATTTTTAAAACGTGTTTACAACTCATGGATGTAGCCGTCATACAGATTAATATGAATGATAACAGAACCAAGTGACTTCAATCGTTTTCTTAGTAGGTTTACTTTATCATTAAAATTTGCTGTCGTTTATATCAGTTTATTCGTTAAGAAACAGTTTAATTTGCTATTGAAAACAAATGCACGATATCCAAAAGGAAAATACATGAATCCATTACATTTATGAGACTACGTTTTCCTGAAAATTAAATATATGTAAACAAAGCGTGTTATTACTCTGTTTAACGTAATATTTTATTTTGAAATTTAAGTTCATTATGTGGAAATGGGATGGATTTTGAATAAATATGATAATTGTGGTGATACATGTCCAATTATTAACATCTTGAAGGAAGATTGCTCTAAAATAAAATAAAATCGAAACAGACTACAGTAAAATATTTTTTTGTAAAGTAAATCAAAATGAGACATTTATCATCTCTTTTATTTATCGAATGTTGTTCAATCTATTAATCTGATTTTTCTGCACTTCATATAAGATTTTCATTGAATTAATTTTTTCATCATATATTTTTGTTCAAGTAAGGGAATTTTAGCTCAATTCAACTTTTATGCTATAATCCCATTTTGTACCCAGCTGTTCATCTCTGCCTCCGTTGGTGGCTCCGCTCTGTCCGAAAAGCAAAATCCGTAGGTTACTGAAAATAAAAATTAATCTTGTTATTTATGAACTCATTTTACACATAAATGTAGAAATTTAAAAATTATAATATTTGTTAAATTTTACATTGATATTCAAGAGCGCAAGTGCCGTCAACATCGCAGCAACAACCATCATACTCAACTGGAACTTTACAAATAATTCCAATCCAAATGCAAAATCCTGGAGTTATCCAACCTGTACAAGCACGTTCTGGGGAGTCGATAGCAGTCGAGTTCTAAAGAAAAAGAAAACGTTACAAGAAAAATAATTTTAGAAGCAAGATCATGCAATTATTTACACTATTCTAAAACAACACAAAATTTAAACTCAAAATCATAAATAAGACTTTTTTGTTATTAAAACATATGTATGTACTACCAAATTGATAAAATAACTCACTGATATTGTTGAAGCCGATCTTGCAGAATCAGCACAAAGTAAAGCCAAAATGATTACTCCAGTAACCACAGATTTTGCTGAACGAAATTGACCCATGTTGGAGAAACGTGAAGAAAATCTGAATGTCGGATTTTTTTGTGATAAATATTTCCGTTACTTGGGAGTGATTTTGAAACAAGGAGATAATGTTCTATTCAGTTTGATAGCCTGGTCTATACTATCTTTTACCAAAAAAAAACTTTGCTTTTTATGAGTTGTTGTTTGGATATCTTTTTTTAAAGCGAACATGTTAACAATATGCTAAGAAATTTGGGCAGTTTGATTGAATTTAGGAAAAAGGACGATTTTTACTTTTAGCATTTAAACGGCGAGAAAGCATTGAAGGATGCCAACTCATTTTTCGGAAAACAATACAATCTGTATAAAATATTCCAGTAGAAACCAGTGGTATTTAGCTTTCAATAAAACACATTCAAAAAATGACTTTTAGGTACCTTAAAGCTAGTCCCTTTACACACGTAAAGTTGTGCAACGTTTATAATTGTAAAGCAAAGTGCATTGATAAAAGAAGCCGTTTGTATTTTTGAGACAATGAAAAGAAATATTTGGGATGAGCTCGAGTACAGAAATTTTCATGTGATGAGCATACACATATTTTCATGTGCATTTCAAGGTGTGAACTAGAGACATATGAATAAGTATGCTGCTCTGTTTTAAAATGAAGCTGGTAAATATATATTAAGATGCTTTTTTTTACTGAACTTTTGGGAGCCTTTCTAGTAAAAACTGCTTCATAACTTGTAGGACATCAACCCTTACTTTAGAAGAAATTTCAAGTTGTGTATACTTCTCATGCTATAAATTAATATCGATGTTAATTAAAGCTGCTTTTAAAAACGTCGAGATCTTACCAACAAAAGCTGAGTGACACAAAAAAGTACGCAAAATAGTTAGCCTATTGCCCCAAAAAGTCGATTTCTTTCTGATAAAATAAAATGTGTAAGAATGCTTAAATTTCATTTTCCGATAGTTATTATTCTCACTATTTTAAAGAATTATTCACTTAAAGATGCAAGTTCTATGAAATAGACAACCTGTTACGATTGATCATCGGTTTTATTTTATAGGATGACATGAATTTTAGCACTGATGTATGATTTGTTAAATGTCACTATTTTTTTGAAGAAATTTCTAACCAGGTAATTATTTACTACCGTAGTGTCACAAATGAGTTTGTTGTTTGTCTTGTGATTCTTTTATGTATTGATAGACTGATGATCGTTCAGTCTTCGAAAAACAGTACAAAAATTATCGAATGCAAAAAAATGTTGAAAATACTGTTTATTTGATAATGGACATCTTTCACAAGTGCAAAGAAAAGTACGGTAACATAAATAATGTGGGAAAGCTATTTTCATTGGAAATTTGATTATAAACAAGGTAATTTCTAAACGGACTTTATTTGAATAGTAGCGTAATATATAGACTCTCTCTCTGTCAACGTTACAAATATCCCTTTTCCATATTTTTTAGTGCAAACGCATTTCAATGCTCTCAC
>JAQIWN010001960.1:0-17907 GCA_034699025.1 Entomobrya cf. arborea Gr-Col-00668
TTGACAACAATCTCTAGAGTGAAAACTTTTTAAAGAGAAGATAATTTCTTATTAAAGCGTCAAACTACGCTTTATTTTTTTTTTCGTTCAAGGTAAAATGGGTACAGATTTACAACACTCTTTAAAACATTTGGAAGATTTTTGATTATGATTACAGATGGTTGTCTAAAAAATCCTATGATTTGATTTGCAAGTATTACGGTTTCAGGTAGTATGTTGGTATGGTGGTAATGAAATTAAAGGAAAATGCCCCGGGTTGTATAATTATTCATATTTTGCAAAGGGCTTACTTATGAGGCGCCAGCACTAGTCCGGTCTTTAACCCTGTCGCCCACATTTCGATTGTTTTAATGTTAAATAAAAAGAGTTAGTTGACTGAGTGTACACTAATCTCCAATAAAATTATTTTGTTTTTTATTCAATGATTTGATCGCAATCGTATTTTTCTTTAGGCCTTTAGGGTTGAACTTTTAGACCACAATGTAATAACTACTTGAAGCGTTCTCATTAAATTAAAGTAGGATTCTTAACAAAATGATGATTCATCATTTGTTATTTGCTTAAAATTAAGTTTTAAAAAATTGTTCGTAGATAGCAATTAATCTTGACGATTTTAGATTAAGTGCAAAGTATTATTATTGATTTTGTATTTTTTTTACTTTGCACTTTTGGTTTGTCGCACTACTCAGATTAAAGTACAATTTTGTACACATTTTTGATCTATGGAATGTTGGCAGTAAAGTTGGAAAGTGTAAAGATGTAGAACATTTCCATCTTGTTTAAAATACTTGAAAATGAAAGTACCCTCTTGAACAGTATAAGCTGCTTATATAAAACCTAAATTGTATAGAGGTATTAGCAGTTTTTTTTTCATCCAGAGTTTACCAATGTGCGGAAAATCATATTGATTTTTTATTTATTTCCTCGAAAGCGTCCGTTCTTTTTTTTCTCTACACCGTTTATGTAAAAACTGGCCTGTGTTGTGTTATCGTCTACCTTTTTGGTCTGTTGAGTTGAAAAACTTTTGAACTTCTACATTATATCTGATGATGACGAAGATGTTGTTGATGCTAATGGACAATTTCATTCTGATCTCGTGTGAACTTGGTGTGGGACAAGGTGAAGTCTACAAAATACACACACACTTTTTTATCCCTACATCTTATCATTATTACATCCATGTCACTTTTATAAGTTTGAATTTTTTTTCTGTTTTTTTTGCCCGGCGGAACACGAACCCGTTTACCCATTTTACTCCTCAAGTAAAATAGCTAGTTACTCAGCCTTTTCTACTTACTCTTTTACAATCCGATTGATTGTATTCCGGAAAAAATGTTCAAGTCCTCTAGTTTTCTTATGACTGTAATGGCAAAAACCTAATGTCAACCTTTCTACCATATATTTCTAAGAACTACTTATTCAATATTTAAGTAACTATTTACCCCACCACCATGAATACCCTTCTTTCATACTCACTTCACATTTCTGTTCTATTTAAAGTATTAAATTGATCACAATAGTGAAACTGGTATTGTTGTGTTGTAAACTTTATAATACTACTATGCAAATTTTTATTTGAAAAACACAAAATATTCTGTACTGGTGTCAAAAATTATATACCAACAAAGAAAAGTATAAGAAGCTGGTAAGCTTACCAATATAAACTTCATTCTTAACCATATTGCATTTTATATCATCAAAATGTACTGATTTGTTTTACAATCTATTACAAAAAACATCGCATCACTTTAACCCGGCTTTTCCACTCCTTTTATTGAATAATAACTTAGCAAACAACCTTATTTTACGCACAATGTCAATATACGCTACCGGTAATGCTGAATTGTGTCTAAGTCTCGGTGACAAAAGAGTTTTTAAGTTCATCCCGACGTAGTGCATAGAAAGTTCATTCAAGATGTCTATATACATGTATTAAAAACATTGTATTGTATACTTGCATTCCAGAATGTCTATAAATAAATAATACACGTTAGAGTTAGAGCCAGCCATTGTACTTACGTAAGTTATTTAAAAAAGTTATTTTCATGGTTTTCCTTTTAAGTTTAGAAAATGTATATTAAAGTAGAAAAACCCTTTTTACCATCCACCCACACTATTTCCTTTTTAAAAATAATATTTACTTGTATTCTGGTAAAAATATTGTTAAAGTTTTCCTTTCACTTAAATAAACAGCTTTGATTAGGTTAGCTTACTACAACAAACTTGAAAACTGTGTAGTGTAGTCTACCAGCAATAAGGGAAACCCACAGATGTGCATTACTATTTTTTATGATAACCAGCATTATATTATGATTATTATTAGCATTACTTCTTACTCACTACTCACTACAGCACTAGCACTACTGGTTGGTTTTTTAGGAGAAAAGCAAAAAAATTTCACAAAGGAAATGTAATTTCATTTCCCATTCAACTGGAAAATTCCATAATGTTTTTCCTGAGAGGATCGTCACAGTGAAAGTACGGCGGAATATAAACGCGTAAATTGCATAATTTTTAATATTTTTATTTGTTTATAATGGATAGATACATTTCCAACCTCACAATAGCCTACATTACATTACACGTACCTATGAACATATAATATTTACTATGAATAAATTGGTTTCCGATACTTCTTGACCAATTTCATCATTCCACAAACACAATTTCTCAAGCACTACCTCTCTCGCCCACCACCCATCCATTTACACCAGCTCCTTGAGCTTTTTCTGCTTTTTTTTCAGCCAAAAGTAAGTTACGTGATGTCTTCAACATCAAACAAAGTGGTAGAACAATATTTGCAAAATGTAAAAGTTACACCAAGAAAAAAGTTGAGAAGCCAAAAAAATAAAATACTTCACATGACAACGACAGGTTTCAAAAATTGTAGCCAATATCAATGCCACACAATTTTCCTTGTATCCCCGTACCGCCGCCTCCACACCTCCATCACCTCTTACCCTGATTTATCAAAGATGTTTCCATATTTTCACTACATGCCTGGCTAACAAAAATAACAACCTTCACAAGTTGTTATTTTTTCCTATAACATTTGCTACTTCTCCTGTCCTTTTTTTCTGGTGAAAGTTACTATCCGAAAATGCTTGCATAACCTACTTGTCTTTCAATCCATATCTGCAGCTACCAAAAAAAACTAGCGTATTTGGTTAATAATAGCAATACTCCGTCGGATGGCTCACCACACCACTACCAACACCACATACCTGTGGTTTACCTATCCTTCTCCCTTAAGGGTACACCATGTTTTGTACATGCCTTTTTGTTATGTCAATGTTTTTTTTTGCTAGGAAAAAAACATCAACTAAAATATTATGAAGGTCTGCGCCAATGGAAAATGATGGAGTTTCTCTCATCTAATGCCTCTTCTGCGTTTAATATTTCATAGACCACCAAACCAACTATGGAAAGTTTTGTGAGGAGATTTCGGTTGTTTTGGAATGGGGAGAAAAGTAATGCAGTCATTTCCATTGGTAACCCCATTTTATCATCAGAATATATATTTTTTTATGACAAAGTGAAAGAAAAAACTCTGTTTATCTTCTGTCTCTCTGTGTCCTGTATATTTTCCCATAAAAAGGTGGCAATCGGATTTGCATTTTCAGAAGAAAAAAAAATACACGACATGGCTCAATAGTAGTATTTTCACTTTGTCCTTATCCATCCCCCCCTCCCAAAACCTTATCCCTTTGCTGGTGTACGTCGCGCCGCCGTGTCTGTTATTTTTACTTTTTATTTTTGCATCATGCCGATTTTCCTGTTTACCTCTGTCCATGTCCATAACTTTTAAAAGAGGGGAAAAAAGTATCTTGGTTTCCTAAAGTGAACATACATTGATGTAGGTAGTCATCCGATATCTAATGTAATTCGTTTTGTTCAGGTATATAGTTACTTTGGTTATGTCAATTTCACTTAGCATTGAAAATGCCTTTTTTTTCTAAAAAAAAGAAGATGGAAAGAGAAAGTCAGCCGAAGAGTGAAAAAAATGTGTGTACTTTTTATTGACGTAGTGTAACGTAACTCACAGTCAGTTGTAAATATCGGCCCATTGCAGACAAGATGGTGGTGATGATGACGATGATGCTTACAAACATGAGTGTTAGGTGGTATAAAAAGGTGGTGTTTTTTTATTTTGGTCACTGGATAACATGGAAACTTTAATACTATAAGAAATACATACTTTCCTTATAAAAATTACACCAAAAAATTGCTACAGATGCTAGTACAAAATTGTTAACCGCATAATACGCAAAATAGGATTTTTTCTTTGAATCTCAACTGAACGGGGTTCCTTTCCAGTATGCTTGGTTTTTTTTTTTGGAATAGATAAAAATAAAAGACGAGTGTGTGATGGGATTTCACCTCGAAGCCAAGCCAGACCAGACCAGAGAGACAAGAGTGGAACGCGAATGCAACGTCTTTTTCTGCTTTACTATAAGCCAAGTCACTACTCTCTCTGGTTTTTGGATGGATGCATTGCATTGTCATCCTTTTTTGAATTTATGTTTGTGTATCTGTTTTAGATCCTTAATTTGGTTCTATTCGAAAAGAAAATTTAAAACTTGTCATGTTTTCCCGCGGGCAAAATTGTTTGAAATTTAAAATGAGGAGGACGAAGCGAACTTTGCATGAAATATGACACATCACAATTACTTGTGTCTCAATTCTATTTTTATGCTTGTTTGAATAAAAATGTAATGATCAATTTATTCTGTTGTTTTTTTAATTCATTTTGCATTTTGATCAGCGTCAAAAAATTGAAAATGAGAAAAAGTATGAATTTAAAAGTTGGCGGTTTTTATTTACATTCCAAATTGAAAATGGGAGAAACCTTGAAAGCGCGCGAAAATTTAAATGTTAGAACGAATTAATGAAAGCATTTTTTTTTACACATTTTGATGAAAATTGTAGAGTGGCCACTGCTCCGACAATGTTTGCTTGGGCAGCATAGTGTCTTTCCAGAATACCAAATCAACTTCAGTAACTTGTCGGCCTGTAGAGGAAGTTCGAAGTTTAGCGAAGGACTTTTTTGATCAGTATTACACTTCAATTAAGAGGTATGCATATATTTCTTCCTCTTCCTCCACATTTTTGATGCGTGGGTGTCATTAAATGTTACTTGTTTAAAATCAATTAAAAATACTCAGATTCAATTCCACATCTCACGTACTACGATGGAAACAAATCCAACAAGAGTTACAAGATACAGGAACATACAACTTGACCGAGACTGAGCTAGTTTATGGTGCTAAACTTGCTTGGAGGAATTCTGTTAGATGTATTGGACGCATACAATGGGCAAAGTTACAGGCAAGTTGTTATATTAGTTTACGCCTTTTAAAAAAAGTTTCATTAAATCATCAATGCATAATAATTAAGTTGTATAATTTACCCCTTTTTTACTCATTTGTAAAGGTTTTTGATGCGAGAAGCGTGACAACCACGACTGGCATGTTCGAGGCCGTTTGCAAGCATATTAAATATGCAACAAATAAGGGAAACATAAGGTGATAATTAAGTATTTACTTAAGTGTGCCATGATCTACTAAATTGTTGATTTAGAACGTAAAAATTACTTTGAGTTGTTGCTATGTTTTAAGGTCTGCAATCACCATATTTCCACAAAGGACAGATGGGAAACATGATTTTAGGATATGGAATCCACAGCTTATTACCTATGCAGGATACAAGCAAAATGATGGGAGCATCATTGGAGACCCGGCGAGTGTAGAATTTACAGAAGTAAGGAAATATAATATAGTTATTACTGTATCATGCTAACAGTAAGATTTATTTTACAACTCAAAGCACTGTTCATAAAATTGCAATTGCATGATTTGCTTTAAATCACAGGTTTGTACCAAATTAGGCTGGAAGGGAAAATTTACAAAATTTGACATTCTTCCTTTGGTTTTGTCTGCGGATGGTCATGATCCAGAATACTTTGAAATTCCATCTGAGCTAATTTTAGAGATTCCTATTCGTCATCCAAGGTAACTTGGATTATCATTATTTTCCTTAAAATAACTTGTGAATCATTAAAAATCGCATGGGTAGTTTAAATTCAAATATTTGATTACTGTTTTATTCAGCTTTGAATGGTTTGCTGAAATGGATATGCGCTGGTATGCACTTCCGGCTGTATCTGGTATGCTTTTTGACTGTGGTGGGCTTGAATTTACTGCGTGTCCATTTAATGGATGGTATATGGGTACAGAAATAGGATGCCGAGATCTTGGAGATGTTCATCGCTATAATATGCTTGAGGTGTGTACATAATTAACAACGAGTTGAATGAAGTGTGTAGTCAAAAAGATTAATTAATTCATTCACTTTACTTTTACAATTTTACTTAAAAATTTATAGGAGGTTGCTTTTAGGATGGGGTTGGATGCCAAAAATCCCACAACATTATGGAAAGATAGGGCACTGGTCGAGCTTAACCTGGCTGTCTTGTATAGTTACCAGGTTGCATTTACCGTCATATTCATCAGTTGCTTAGTTTTTACAAGTTGATTAATATTTTCTTTGCTGTTTTACAGAAAGCTGGCGTGACAGTTGTGGATCACCACACAGCATCTGAATCATTCATGAAACATTACGAGAATGAGATGCGCGTAAGAGGTGGTTGTCCTGCGGATTGGGTTTGGATAGTCCCCCCGATGTCAGGTTCTATTTGTCCTGTATTTCATCAGGAAATGGCTCTGTATCACTTGAAACCAAATTATGAGTATCAAGAACCAGCTTGGAAAACACATGTATGGAAGAAAGGTGCTAGTCAGCGGGATGGTGCTTCAGCAGTCAGTCTCAATAAAAGTAGGAAAGGAACTCGTCGAAAGTTCCACTTCAAAGAAATCGCTCGTGCTGTCAAATTCACGTCCAAACTTTTTGGTAAGGCATTATCCAAAAGGGTGAAAGCTACCATTCTTTACGCCACTGAAACGGGTAAATCCGAAATGTACGCTAGAAGATTGGAGGAAATTTTTGGACATGCATTTAACGCCCAGGTAGAGTTTCATTCAGTACAAGCATGTGGCCCATGAAATATTTAGATGCAAAATTGATGGCTTTTATTTTCGTATAATATGTTAATGATTGAGTCTTATATATTTGATTTTTAAATAGTATATTTACAATATGTTTATAAAATATACTTAGGTGTGTAAAATGGATGAATATGACATAATCAACATTGAACATGAAACACTTATTCTTGTTGTGACGTCAACGTTTGGAAACGGAGATCCCCCTGAGAATGGCGAGGTACTGTTTTAATCTCTTTTGCTACAATTTGGCAGTGCCGTGTTGTTACAAATGATGAACATTTAATGAGATTTACTGTGGTTTGCAAGCAGTTTCAATAAAAGAATCTTTTTCTGCTTTTAGTCTTTTGCGCATAGTCTCTACGCAATCAAAATGAACCAAGGTTTAAGTCTGGGCGCCGATGATTTAAGGTATACCATAACGAAAATATAAATGTTATCTGTACAAAAATGTTTACAGCTATTGTTGCGTGAGCCGTTATTTATTGTATATTGTTCAATAATTATTATGATTTCATTATTGTCAGTGCGTTATTATTATTCAAGTTACTATACATGTTTATATATATAATATACGTAGATAAACTGCATGAATTTAGTAAAGAACGCATGCGCTCGTGCTCGTTTTACAAAGTCGTTCCTTCTTTTAATTTTAAGCATGGCAAGCTCGAAATCATTTATAAAAATGAACAGTCAGACAGACTCGGTTGCAGCGGAAAGACGATTCGATAGAAATGATTCTCTCAAGGGAAGTCAAATCTCAGACATTATGTCGGATGACAATCTAGGTCCACTAAGGAATATCACGTGAGATTCACTCCGTTACAACAATCAACAGTTAATTCATTTACAGAATTTTTGGAATAATTATTTGTTCTCCGTACTTGCTATTTTAGGTTTGCAGTTTTTGCTCTTGGATCAAGTGCGTATCCGAATTTTTGTGCGTTTGGTCGTTATGTTGATAATCTTTTCGGTGAATTGGGAGGAGAACGTCTAACGAAGCTAACATGTGGAGATGAGTTAGCTGGGCAGGACCAAGCCTTTAGAACCTGGGCATCAGAAATATTTCTTGTATAAAAACACTTTCATTGACCCTTATAAAATGAATCATTATACTTTGTTATGCATACATAATATTCATTGTTGGGGTATCTTTAACGGAGAAATTTCATATTTGTTTAGACGGCCTGTGATTCATTTTGTTTGGATTTTGATAAAAATATGGTGGATTTATCGGCAGCGTTAAAAGCGGATACACTTTCCGCGGAATCAGTTCGATTTCTACCAATTGAGGAAGCAGATGACGAAGTTCAGGGTGAGTTACCAGACATTGTGTTCTATTTGAAAGACCGTAGAATTGAAATGTAATGATCGTACTAAATGTTTCACTTACGGTTTAGCATTATCGAAACTACATAATCGCACTGTGGCCATGTACAATTTGATTGAAAGAATTAATTTACATGAAAGTGACGAACTAAGGTAGATATATTTCATGTAACATTGTACCAATACCAATAATAAATTGCCCTAATTTTATTCTTGCGAATACAATAAATATATTCCTTTCTGCAGCCGAGTTACGATCAAAGTTGTCCTTCGTAAACGGCTGAGCTCTAAAGCAGGTTTATCATACCAAAGTGGGGATCACGTTGGCATCATGGCAGAAAACAGACAGGAGATAGTCAGCACAATTTTGGCACGCCTGGTAAATAAACCATCTACCGATGATGAGCCAATTCAGGTTCAGCTTCTTCAAGAGAAGCATACACCTATGGGTAAGAAATACTTCACTTCATGATTAGTAGTTACTTTCTTTGTATTTGTGAACAACTCAAGATGATTTGGATTTTTAAAGGTGTTCAAAAACAATGGATACCACACGAGCGGTTGCCGAAATGTAGTATTCGTCAAATACTAACACGATATCTTGATGTTACTACACCCCCGCGACCAAATCTTCTGTTGTATTTGGTTAGTTGTACGGAGGATCCTGAGGAGCAGGAACGTCTCAACTCTTTAGCTAAAGTAAAATAAAGCTTCTGATTAGTTTAATAGCACAAGGAATAAACAATAAGAATGTCAGAATGAGAATGGCATAACATTGTTGCAATATTACAGGATCCTGATGTATACGAACACTGGAAGCAGTTTTACTGGCCTAATCTTGTGACTGTGTTAGAGCAGTTTCCAAACGTGAAGCCAGAAGCTACCGTGCTATGCACAATGCTGCCACTTTTACAACCCAGATTCTACAGCGTCTCATCTTCCCCACTTGCATATTCCGATGAACTTCATCTCACAGTTGCAATTGTCAGTTACAGAACGAGGGGAGGCGAGGGCCCGATACACTATGGTGTTTGTTCCAACTACCTTAACGATGTTAAGATTGGAGATTTTGTTCCTTGTTTTGTTAGGAGGCAAGTTGTTCATTTTCATGTTACATACTTAACTATGTTTCCTAATTTGGAATTTAAATCTTGCGAGTACAAAATGATGTATAACAAAGTAGTAACGACAACTACATGTTGGAGCAATTTATGAATTGTACCATTGAACTGGTTGATCATAGTATTGCCTAACAGCAATTTCGTATTTTAACGCATAGATGAACGGACTAGTAAATTTTGTTTGTTGAACATGACGCCCTCTTCTAACTGTACTCTGATACTATTTTAAATCCAACAGTGCGACGTCCTTTCATATACCTGCCGACACGAGTCGCCCTATGATCATGATAGGTCCAGGCACTGGAATAGCTCCATTCCGTGGATTCTGGCAAGAAAGGAGGATGAAAGTGAAGGAGCTTACTGCTACTCGGTTTGGCAAAATGACGCTCTTCTTTGGCTGCAGAACAAAGGAAATGATTTTATACCGATCGGAGCTAGAGGCTCTTAAGAAGGAGAGTATTCTCTCGGATATATTTTTGGCGTTATCAAGGGAACCATCAGTGAAAAAGGTATCATTTAGTAAACAAATAAATTTTCTTGCTTAATTAAAACGCTCTAACAGTAACAATTTTTTTATAGACATATGTTCAAGACTTGTTACGACGTGAAGGTGAATCAGTTGCTCGACAGATTATGAAAGAAAACGGGCACATTTATGTTTGTGGGGATTGCACGATGGCTGAAGATGTATATCAAACCTTGAAGTCAATCGTACAGGAAATTGGCAATTTTAGCGACTCTGAGGTGGAGAATTACATGCTCTCATTAAGGGTAAATATAAAAATATTGAATTTGTTTTACAAAATTACT
Organism: Entomobrya cf. arborea Gr-Col-00668; assembly: GCA_034699025.1. NCBI lineage: Eukaryota > Metazoa > Arthropoda > Collembola > Entomobryomorpha > Entomobryidae > Entomobrya > Entomobrya cf. arborea Gr-Col-00668. The sequence continues at coordinate 10,322 of JAQIWN010001960.1, forward strand.
TTAGTTACTTTTCAAAAAGATAATGAATTAACATTTTAACGCTTCTGATTTTTTTTCTGAAGGACGACAATCGCTACCATGAGGACATTTTTGGAATAACTCATCGGACAGCTGAAGTTCATGAAAAAGTCAGACAAACAGCAATGACACGTATCGAATCTAATTACAGCCTCAGCAATGCTATTGCCGGAAAATAGTTATTCATGTTGTCGAAATTTTAAACTTTACATACTATTAGCTTGCACTGTTTGTGTGATTATTCACTGCTGCAAAAACAATTTTACTCTACAAAAAAGCAATTTTAATTGAGTTTGTTATGATCTATTTACATTTTCTCTGCCATTACAAGCCATTAGGTTTTAAAATTTTCATGAAGCTTTCTTTACCCAGTTACTCTTATTCAAATTGTTAAATTATTTAAGTCTAGTAACTCTTCTAGTTTAAACTTGCCAAGCAGAGTAGTTCTATTTTCCAAGTAAACTTTAAAATAATAACAATCTTTTGCCATTCAGTCAGGTCTAGTGTGATCCAAAAGTTTTTTTTGTTTTACCTGTCCGTCCAATGATTTCTTGATTAGTTTCTTGACTCTTCTGTAGTTAAATATATGTTTGGACAACTATATTTTGAAAAAAACAAAACACCAAATCTGACTTTGGTTGAAAGTGTGGACTGGACTTTACTGGACTCAATATTTTGTTGAGTTGTGATGTTCAGATAAATATTGTTCTATGCACGTATTTTCATAGAATACAAATTCCAAAAAGTTACCAAATAACGTTTATTCCTTAACTGTATGCATTTATATTTCTCATTGAAATCATTATTCTCTCATCAACATTCGAAATTGCATTATCTTGTAGCAATTTTAGGATATACCTTAATGTTTACTAGAACTGTGAAATCTAAAATATTGCATAAATTAAACCATATTATATTTAGCACATATATTTGACAGGTAATTTTACATAGAACTATAATAACCAATATTGTAACAAGTCATTTACCTGAAGAGTTGCACAAGAAAGGAGTATTACTGAGCCTATTTAAAAATCGTTTTGTTTTTGGTTCGAAAAAGGAATTGCAAAACGTAAAAAGCATGCTAGTAAATGTGTAGCTATGTTGTTCTCAGTGAATTTTTCAAGTCAATTGATCTACCTATCATATAGCACAACAATATGCATTAGCAGTTCTAGTTCTAAAAATAAAGTTTTCGATGCTGCTTTCAAATTATTGTGTAAATCACAATTACAACTTTTAATCTTGAAAATAAATTAGTCAAAGAAAATCTCCAACTAAATTCTTACATAGTTTAATTAGGAAGTCCAACTTGAAGACAAGTGCAAACCAATTACTTTACTATTTTCACTTTATATGTTCCTTTAAACAATTTGTGCTACACTCTAATAGTAATAAGTGCAAGTGGATCAAGAAGACAGAGCAACGAGGGTAAAACAAAGCATATATTTAATTTTAAAGCTATAAATAACCTAATGAAATAAATTAAAGCATAAATTGATTGAATTATACAAGATTTAAAGAAGTGTACATAATATGTAACTTCTCCAATTCAACTCAAATCAGCTTGATTGAATTTTTTTCTGAAAACTTGACAATATTCTTCTGCTAACTGTTATGTCTGCTTTCCTTTCACTTACGTGTCACAAAACGTGACATTTTACTTTTTGAGCAATTTGTTTTTAAGGGCTGCTTCAGCATTGCAGGTAGGTGTATCACTGCAACAAAGTATAACGATTTAGTATTTAACGATGACAATTCAGGTTGACGTTTAGTACAACAATTAGCAAAGATATAAGTATATTTTATCTTAATTTTTTAAAGTAAAACATAGATAGTCGATCCCTGAAAGGCAGGAAGACAATTGTGGCTCGTAACAAATCAAGATATTATGCTTTTAATTCTACATACCTATAAACTAATTATGTTTTTATCACGAATCTACATAAAGTATTCTATATTACGTTAAAGTTACAATATAATGCAATTATGTTAAAACATGACTGTATGTCACATTTTTGTGATCACTGAAATGCAACTAGATTCATAACAAAAACCGAAATGTCAATATTTATTATTTTCGCATTAAAAAAACTGACGATACTATCTATATGCTTTTAAAATCTAACTGTTTTGGGTATAAAATATCTTTGTCGGATACATTACGGATTTTTTATTTAATTTATTTTGAACACTTCTGTTCCAATCAAAGATTAATAATTACACAAACGAGTCGTATAAATAGATGTATATATATATGTTACCAAGATGCATAATATTTATGAATGTATGCTAAATGTTGAACAGAATATGCATATTAAAATAATAATTAAGTGGTTGATTATGTCTACTGTTAAATTATCCTCATACTTATATTGCCGTGTTTCTGATCTATTCTGTGTAAATCCTATTGTAAATCATGTTTTCAAACTTCTAAATTGGAAGTATCTCTAAAAATAAATTTTTGAAACTTTAACTGTCTAACTACCTGTCAATTGAATGTGTTTATTCATATTACTTCTATCTTTTCAAGCTTTGGAATTTTTAGTGAGTAGCTATCAAAGAGATACCAATATCGAAATTTCAGTTTCCCTAACCAATAAAATATTTTTTCAAAGACAAAATATGGAAACGGTGAAATTTACTGGGTTGTTAAAGGAAGAATGTGAGTGTAAATCCACAACAGAAAGGAAGTTTCCATGATGAACCTTTAACCGCACATATTATATCATGAAGAGTAAAAGGCCAAGAGTACGTTCTTCTAAAGAGAGATTTTTTACATTCCTAAAAAGTGGTTTACGCACTTGGTTGAAGATGAGCAGAATTTCCTTTATGTGTAGTAACTCACAGCACTGTTCAAATTTTCATATATACTTGTACGCTGATTGTTGTGGAACACATTAGAATTAGAAGTGGAAGAAAGAAATTACTTGCGTACTTGTACATTCTACTGTTATAATACATCTTCAAACAGAAAGCGTGTATTCAGAACGAAGCGAAAAGATCAAAAAGTGTTTTTGTTATGAATTCGTCATACTTTACTTCCAGCTTTATACGAACAACTCACGACGACTTTATCAAGCGGTACATAATATATTGTAGAGATGCATAATAAATAATAATAATAATACCTTAACTATCATTACGATAAAATGTATATACGTACATCCATACACGTAATAATATTTTCTTCTTTTCTGCAGTCAAACATTTACAGTACTCGAGAATGCACTTAGGTGTACGTGCATGCATTTTTAAGGAGCGACAAAGAGGATAAATCTTTGAAGTAAATCAACTAAAAAATCATAAATGTGGATGGATGGATCAAAGAATGTGTGGAACTATAGGAATTCTGGAGAAAAACATGGGGAAAAGGAGAGAAAAACGGTGTTACACATATATAGCAGCAACGGCAACTACAGCATAACAAAAAGCAGAGAGAGAGAGAGTGGAGACTAGACATCATCATCAGGGTTTTTTTTAGGAAGCACAAAAAAGAAAGAAGTGGAGGACTTTTGAAAGATACGGATGTAGTGTAAATGTAATGTACATTGTTCACAGCAGCGCTCATAAAATAATGGGTTGGAGTAGTTTAAGCTCATTTGCTAACGAAAAAGTTGAGAGAGGGTTGTTGCTCGTTTTTTGGTACTGTTGATAATGCTAGAGTTGGCGCCCTCCGCCGACCCGACCCACTGTTTCCACTTATTGTGTAAAATAATGAATGTATGTATATTCTATTGCCATACTCGGTTATTATTATGTAATGCTTTCGCTGCTTTATGATGGGACACACAAAAACTCAAAGTATTACATATTATTTTATGTGGGAGAAATTTTCAGGTTTCTCTTTTAGTCGCCTCAGTCGCAAAAACAGGAGGAGAGAAGAGATGAAGTGGTAAATAGTAAATGTAGTGAGGTAGAGAGAACAAAGAAAAAAGGGCAATAAGAAAATAGTAGGCATAGTTATTCATAGGCATTTTGCATTCATATCATAATAGCAAAAATATCTTCTACTCAGTCATAGTCAGTCAGTCAACCTCATTCTCTCCCTCTCTTTCTTTCCATTTAGGACTACAACATATACATATACCTCTCTTTCTCTCACTCCTTCAAAAACAGCAATGTTTTATGTTTTCAACTTCTTTAGACATTTGAATACCTCAACATGTTTTAAAAATGAAAAACCAGAGTTTGTTGAGTTCAAACTTTTTTAAAAAGAAAAATAGGGATGTATGTAATTTTGAGTTGTAATGCAACAAGAGTGTTGAAAACAAGTGACATATAAAATACAAGGGGCGAAAATTTTTAGCTTGGAAAAGGATTTGATGTTGAATTTTTTTTGCGAAGGTTGTAAAGTAGCAATTGAACAATGTGAGCTGATCTCTCACTCAGGCTCAGCTTCGGGATGCGACCCACTGACAATTCTATTTTCTCTAGTTCTATTCTAATAGCGATTTATTTCACTTTATTTCTTTCCAAAAGGACAGGAACAGCTAAAGGTAAAAAAATGTACAAGTCAAGTGGCTCAAAAGCCTCAATAAAGAGAGAAAATCAAGCCAAAAAGCTCAGGCTAAGTAAGTAAAACGGAAAATGCAACAGTCGAGAGTGGAAAGCGTAAAACGTGTACTTAAGTGTGTGTGGATATGTGCATGTGAAAAAGATTGAGCTGCTGGGGAACGCTGCGCTACTTGATCATCACCATGAATCATCATCATGATGGTTGGTTGTAGTAAAATAGTAATAGTAAAAATGTAACATGTATTGTTCGAGTGGTTATGGTGGTGGTGGCGACGGTGGTACTGCTTCTAGTGGAACTCGCCACTATCGAAACGACGCACGATGGTACGAACGACTAGCAATCATTCGCTTACCAGCTGGGGGAAGACACAGTAAAGAAGAAAAAAAAGTTAGAGAAGAGAAGAAGAATAGAAGAACAAGAAGACTAGCCCCAATCAAGTGAAAAAATGTGATCCGACTGAGTTGACTAGAGAGAAGGAAAGGCAAAGGCGAAATTCTTTAATACCAACGGTAACAGTGATCGCGTAGACATCAAAGGGAAAAGATATATGTCTTTTTTGGAGGATTCTTCATTTTTTCTTCGCCCTCTCCTTTTTTTCAACACTGTTTGTGTAATAGGAGGTATAACCTGCTCACTGATGAACTGAGTGACAACATAGTTGGTACACAAAGGCGAAAAAAAGTATAAAAAATATCCCTTTCTTACAAGATAGGTCGAAAGAAAGAGAGAAAAACGAGTGTATTTTAGATTGATAGTAAAGTAGTAAGTTAAGTGAGTAAACTAGACCAGGAGAAAGAGAAATGTTGTCTCAGCATCGTTTACAAGTTGTAAAGAGAATGTAGCAATATGGGTGTTGTATAAAGAGAAAAAAGATCAGATCAACAAAAGAGCGCAACAGGGTCAAACAATCTTTCATCGTCATCATCATCAACATCGTCTTGTTGATGTTTCCTGATCCTTTTTTTAGTGTTTTGCGAGGAACTGCATAAGACAAGACGAAAGAGTATGAAAAAGGAGGTTCGTGTCTTTTTTTTTTGCAAATCGGGTGAAATAGGGGAGAAACCGAGAGGCGAAGATGTATTTGAGAAGTAAACAGTTTTAGAAGATAGGCTGAAAAGAAAGAGGTGTTTAGAGAAAGGGAAATTAAATTATTTAGCGAAAATCAAGTTGGGCTCATGCTGCACCTTTTTTTTAAAGGATAAATAGGTGGGGCATTCCGCCAAATAACTAGATTTAGGAGGAGAAATAAAATATAAGCTGAGTGAGAGTGTTGTAGAAAAAAAGGAATTAAATGGACTGCTGAGAAGAATTTTTTTATAGTGTTTTGTCATGTAAAAAAGAATGAGGGTTGTTGCAAGGTGAGTGGTGAACAAAAGGAGAAAATAAAGCCAACTACCCTGAAAATGAAAGGTTGTAGTAGCTGTAGTAGTCGTGATGGTGGTGGTGGTTGTAGCTCAGCTCTCACATTCCCCACATGGTGTGTTGAACATATTATTTCGCTGTTGTGAGGAAGATTATTCTCGATTCTGTTTGGAAAAAGGTAAGGATGATTAAAAAAAAGTTTTGTGTGTGTTATCAAGGTACAAAGTTGTATCACAATTTTTTTACTTTATTTTTCTATAAAAAGTGAAAATCAGGAGAACATTTTATTATCAGAATGACTGGGCCATTTCCGGTTGATTGTGAACAAAACTGTAGAGCTAATTGACTCTGAATTTATTTGAGAATCGATTAAGCATTTAATGATACATGCAACTAAAGAAATTACGTTCGCGGGTTGAATAATTTTTATAAATAAAATAATATTAGGGAGAAAGCATGCACTTATTACATGGTTTCGTGTACTTAGCCAGTTACCATGGATATAAACAGTTAGAAAGTGAAACTGACTAAATTGTACTTTCTCGGGGACAAAATTTCAAACTGAGATCACTGCCGTTTACTTCAAAAATTGGCACTGAAAAATGAAATGATCAAATAGGAATAGTATGTGGAGAACCAGGGGTCTGGAACATAATCATTTTGCAAGTGCTCACATTTGCGAAATAAGGACCACAACAGTACCGAATCATAATAACTTATAGCAGCACAGTTAAACAATGGCTGGTGTAGCTACTGATGAGGCGCCATCTCCAGCGGATACTGGAGTGGCGGATGTTATGAGCACCTCTAAATCCGTAGAAGACATTCAGGTCTTTAACAAGGATCAAAACAGCAACAGTCAAAGTCAAGAGTATCAAGTAGGTGTTTCTGATCAACTTCGACGGGGAAGTCCTGAGGATGGAGAACGAGAAACATGGGCTAAAAAAGTTGACTTCCTACTGTCCGTAATTGGATTTGCGGTGGATTTAGCAAACGTTTGGCGATTTCCATACCTTTGCTACAAAAATGGTGGTGGTAAGCTAACAAATAAATTATACGCTATTAAACGCAACTATTCATTATTATTTCGTTAGCATGAAAAAAAAAACATTTCCTTTACTTTTTGGATATATACAACAAGTATTTCATCTTAAATCATTACGTATTCATAAACTAAACGTTCGATTTCAAACTTTACACTGATTGCATTTGATGCTGATATAAATGCATAATTTTTCAATTCATCGTAAATTATTTTTTGTTTTAAAGTTTGCATGACATCTTTTTTCAAATGATGAACAAGACCATAATGAATACAGTTTTTACAAAACTATCTTCTGTTAGATTGCATTTTAATATAATTGAGCATGTATAAATACTATTAGGCACCTTTCTATGTAACTTTCATCATCATCCTCACAATGTATATTGATACTTAAATACCGAAGCAATTACAGATACCTCGCAAGGAAAGACATTTCGTTGTACAATATACAGTATACAGTTTACACTGTAGTCTGTCGTTCTTCTTGTTCAGTCTGGAAAGTTGTGCAATTTATTTCTTTTTTCCTTTTTAAAAACCTTCCGTTTCCAGTTTTTTTTACCACAAAAGGGGCCGATCTCACGAAATTGTCTAGATAGCGAACAACTGTAGCTGTACCATCAAGGGAACAAGTCACTGACAATGAAT